>JAPMOR010019796.1:276288-299960 GCA_026543865.1 Argiope aurantia
GTAATGCAAACATTTACATTAATGCCAGTCAATTCCATAATTACCAATCAGTAATGCAGTCATTTATATTAATACCAGTCAATTACATAATTACCAATCAGTAATGCAAACATTTACATTATTATCTGCTCTATTTTGATGTCAAATATGGCTATACAATAGTGTTTACGTGAAATTAAAAATAGAGTAATTTTATGATGCAAGAAGTCCTTTGCTGTAAAATAATTGACACGTGTAAGAAGTACGAATCCTGATGGCGATTTATAGTTAAAACAAAATAGTAAAATCTTCTTTTACATAATATTTAACGAATATCATGTTAAGTAAAATCCAATAGTTTGGAAACAATGAGGCAATTTTCGTTTTGTCAGTCATATTTTGATGGCATTTTTTTAAAGCTAAAAATAATTTCTCCATTTTGTCGAGAATGTATCAAACGATGTCCTAAATTGTAACTATCTGCAAGAGTTGCATATTTAGTATACTGTTTCTCGTACGGAAACTGAAGGCAGCAAATTCGAACGAGGGCTTGAACAACTTCGTTTGTCAATGCATTTAGTTTCCTCTTCATCGCTTCCTTTCCAAGATAACAGCCCAAAGAGAACATTTGGAAGACAGTCGATTCTTTGGTACCTTGAGAATGTGTCAGCAATAGCCACAAATACCCAACTAATTGCTCTCTGGCTTCTGATGGTTCCAGATTTAACCACGTCTTTTCATTAAAACCAAGTTCAACAGCTAAACTGACAGCATCTCTTTCGGTACAAGAATGGCAGATGGCTTCTCCAATGCTGTCTTGAAAATATCTTTTGCCAGCATGTTTAAGACGGAGATATTCCAGATTCATTGGCGGAATCCAGTCTGATAAATAGTGCTGGCGCAGCGAATAATCAATTATTTCCTCGACGAACAGCATAAGAGGTTCAAAGTCAATCAGATAAGGCAATATGTCGTATGTTGTCTGATCCCAAACACGCGGTTCATTTTGTGTAGACCAACTCATTTTCAAAAACGTCTTTTTTTTCGAGCAGTGCAATGGGATATAACAATCAGATCTGATAAAGAGAAAAGTTTCTCGGTATTTGCTCTTGCCACCAAAAGTGTAACGTTTTATCAATATAATCAACACTTCAAATCTTTTCTCTTCAAATTTTCAAAAAAAAAATCATCAAGCCAAAGTGGTTATAAGGCTCACACGTTTGAAATAAAGATGCAGTTCAAGGTTTCATATGTGGATTAGCCATCAGTTTTACAAGGGCATGCTTCAGGGATGTAAGTTTGAAGCATAAATAATAAAATATTCATTAAAATAATTTACAGAGACATATAATAAGATCGCAATTACTTATTTTAGTTATTAATAAATATAAATATGTTGTCTTTTAACACATTTAACTGCGAATGCAATTAGCAAAGCATTGTAAGCATCATCTAATCAGTTTTTGGATGGCAAAAGAACATTTAACTCTTTGCACTCGAGAAAGGATCCGTGGTCACCATTCAAGGCGGTGCATCATTTTGACATTTTATTTATTTATTTATCAATTTTGATTGTTAAAAACACATACAAGAAGATAAAAAGATGTAAATTAATGTTTCGGGGGAAATTCAACTTGAAACAATAATATATATTTATTTTTCAGAGCAATAAACAAGCCCTTGTATTAGGTGCATAATTTTGTATCTAATTTTTTTTTTCCGACTGCAAGGATTAAAGGTCAAAAGAGATTTATTATACAAGGTGGCTATAATTAAACTTCCCCTATAAACAGCATCTTACAACGCAAACGGGTGAACGGATTGCAACAACATTTGATATATAGACTATACAAGAAATGCACTCACGGAATTTCGAAGAAAAAAAAGTAGTTTTAAAGTGTCCACCAGAGGGCGCCTTTTCCCAGAAAAACATTACAATTAAAACAATAAACGACCAAAACGGAATACAGAAATAATATTAACATTTATTGAATAGTTTCTGATCAACTCGTCATCGAACCATATTAAGGAAGGTAAGTAAAGGAAAGGAAAAAAAAGTAACAGTACGCTGTTTGAGAAAGGAAAATAATAATAATAATAATAAGTTCGGTTTGCAGAAACAAGAACAGATTATGCACAAGACGAGCAGTTGTTAATCGTTTCCAGGGCAATTTAGGGAAAGGTGCTGCATTTGACCACCCTCATTCCCCAGCAAAATTTCAAGTCGATGGACAGTGTGTTCAAAAGTAGATCGTAACTGATCAGTTGTGATGCTTCGCACATGAAATGTTATGGCGTTTCCAGCTTTCCTCGGTTTTTCATTTTAGTATTCATAATTCTTGTTCTGGATCGTTAATATTGTTTCTGTAAGGTTTAATGTTAATGTTAAATGTAAGATTTTTCCAAAAAAGCGCCCTCTGGTGGATATTTTGGAACTAATTTTTTTTTTCTTGAAATCTTGTGAGCGCATCTCGTGTATAGTCTATATACTAAATTCCGTTGCAATCCGTTCATCCGTTTACCTTTATAGGGGAAGTTTAATTATAACCACCCTGTATATAGATTAGGTTTATTCATATTGACACCATAATTGTATAGATACTAAAGAATGATTTTAAACCCTTCTTGAAGCAATCTCCTTAACTTCCAGCCCAAGTTAAGGAGATTTTTAAAATGATGAATTTCCTTGAAAGGGGAAGCTTTGTTTTCTAAATCCAGACTTAGGCAGTAGATTAAATTATCAGTTAGAAAAAATGTTGAATGAAGGTTTCTTTTAAAAATATTAGGGTACAATTAAAAAAATATTTTGCTTTTTATCTAATCTATTTAATTATTGTCAATTTTAGTTACAAATTCATTGTAAAAAAGAATGAAGATAGGCAATCGAAATATCATTTTCTATTTTAAGATGTGTAAGCCCCCATCTCCTGTATTTTTCCAATACGACATTTAAGGCTTATTCATACTGGAACAGTCATGAAATCAGACTAGGAATTAATTTAAATTAGTTATAATAACGTCCCTTTCTTTTAAAGCAACACTAGGGCTATTTTGGGACGGACCTCGTAATTTTGAGCCATGGTCAGATGACGAGGGCATCTGAGCTGGCACTACCACTCCAAATTTCCACACCACACCAACGAGAAGATATTTGGCCCAAGCAGATATAGCGTGCACCAGACCCACTTATATGACGGTTCTTCGGTGGAATCGGTTCCCGAACCTGAAGCCCACCGGTTCCGAAGCGAGACCGTACCACCAAACCACCGCGGCTCCCGAGACGAGGAGTCTTATAATCTGATTATTCATTAAATAAATAAGCTAAAACGACATTTTTTAAATGGTTAGCGTAAGTTAAATTGATTTGATCAGATGACTTCTAACCTCTCCTGTATAATCTGCTGCCGAATATATAATCGACTTTATAGAAGCCCGAAATCGAAAAAAAATGAAGAGTTTAACATTGGCAATAATCAATTTTCCTTATTGAATTATTGAAACTCACTTTAAATAAATAAAAAAGGAATCTATATGTAAACCGAAATCTTCAGCGGAATTTCTCATTGATTTAAGAGCGTTTTTAGATTATGTGTCTCCCATAGGATAGAGTAGTACAAATTTAGTCATATTACTAATAATTAGACGTCAAAAGTGACTAGATCATTCTCTAAGAATATTGGTTATATTTCATTTCAGATAAATTGATATAAATTCATGCCTATGATTTCCCTAATGGTATGACATTAACGGCGTGCTATTTTAATTGTCCTACTTCAGCTTTATTTATCGTGAACATGAACCTCTCTGATGGAAACGGGTCATGGTGGCCTGGTGGTAAGGTCTCGGTTTCTGAGCCGTAGGGTCTTGGGTTCGAGACCACGTTCCACCGAAGAACCGCCGTGTAATGGGGTCTGTTGCATGATTAATCACTCAAGACCAAACGTCCTCCCGTTGCTGTGGTGTGGAGAGGGGGGTGCCAGCTCAGGTGCCGTCCTCGTCATTTGACCGCGGTTCAAAATTACGAAGTCCGTTCCAAAATAGCCCTAGTGTTGTTTTAAACGGGAAGTTAAAATAACTAAACTAAACTAAATTCTAATAGAGACAGTCATGTAATATCATAACACTATTATAAACTTAAAAATCCAGATCGTCTATCTTCTAAATTTCGTTATAATATAACGCTTTTTTTTTTATTTGTCTTGTAAACTACACAGTTTTTAAAAGTGTCCTTCTTCTTTAGCTTTCAACACTGGAAGAAAATCATGGGGAAATAGTTTGAATTTTAGGGTAATAAAGCAATCTACTGTTTGGAAAATTAAAAAAAATTATAAAAATGCTAAAATTTAGAAAAAATTTGTCAGACAATTAAGTCGAAATAATTAAAATGGCAATTTGTAAAATTTGGAATGATGTAAAATTTATTTTTGTGCAATAGTATTTTCGGAAATTAACGCGAAAAAAAGACAAAATTTCGCTTAATTTTTAATTAATTAAAATTCTAATTAAATTTTTTAATTAATTAAAAGCTAAGCAAACACGAATTCACGCATACTTTCATCTTTATTATTTGTAAAGATAGAGATGGAGAGAGATTTTTTGCTTTTTTAGAATTTCTTGCAAAAAGACATAGGTGATTATAATGCATTACAGCATTTGACCTCCGGTTTAATGGGATAAGATTTAGAAAAACGTCTACTTGGAACTTTATCAATTAGACATTCGAAGCATATTGATATCTGAAAGCGCATATATCTCTTCATAGAAAGAAATTAATACAGTTCCTTGTTCTGGTCAAAGTCTTGTCTGTAGCAAAATGCCTTGTAAGGTCATGAAATTTTACAATAAACCTTTTTCTCATATTTTTTGGTATGGGAAATAAAAATCTTTCTTTCGTACGTTTATTAATAATATAAAAAAGCCTATTTCCTTTCAAAACATAATTCCGAATATCATTTTAATATCTTTTTTTTGTACTAATATTATTATTGCCAATGTTAGTAATTGTACTCAGAAAATACGATGGCTGTCTAAACAGTATCCCATCTTAAATTTTCCTGAGTACGGTAATGATGCTAGAGCGGCGCCACTGGGCACAGTGGAAAAAATTCAATGCGTATGATTGAATTTTTCACTTATTTGAGGGTGTCAGTCGCTGTCTGCTGGCCAATGAGTAAGGTGCTGTCATGTCGTCGGAGTTCTGATGTTTTTTGAATATCACTGAACGAGTTGAGCAAAGATACTCATCAAATTATAAAAGATACTGTCAACAGGTTCTACGCCGACTCAGAGATGAAGTTAAGGCTCGAAAGACCAGACCTCTGGACGACGAAAAATTGGCAGTTACACCATGACAATGCTTCGGCTCATTCATCACACCTGATCCAAACTTTCTTGATGAAACACGGAATTCTAGTCGTCTCCCAATCTCTCTACTCACCAGATATGGCTCCTCACGACTTCTGGTTGTTTCCGAAATCGAAGATGCAGTTGAAAGAACCCCATTCTTGAGTATAAATAATGCAGAACGTGACAATGGGGATGAATACCATTCCAAAAGAAGCTTCTAAGAATGTTTTCGGCAATGGAAAGTTTGGTAGGTGAAGAGAGTGAAGGCACAAGGGTCCTACTTTGAAGGGGATTAGAGTCCCAATTCCGTCATGTAAGTAATGTATTTTCCCTGTCCAAAGGTCGGATACATTTTAGACACCCTCATATATTAATAGCTAATATTAAAACTCGAAAAAAGAATATTAAATTATCATCTGCATACTACATCATGACAACTTGATATTATATACTCAATAAGAGACAAACTTATAATTTATTTTTTGTCAGTATATGTAATGTATCTGAAGAACTTAAAACCATATCTCAATTGATTGCATTAGTATGGAACCTTTTAGGCTGGTTAAATAACGAATTACAAAATTAAATTCTCGAATGAGGAGACTCCAAAAAGCAATCTAGGAATTATATGATTTTTTAGCATTCAAATAAATTAAAATTTGGCACTCGGCTACTATGTAAAATTGATGCCTGATAAAAATGATGCAAATCGTTTTAGTGCCCATACAATTGCCATTAACTCAAACTTAATCGAATGACATTTATTTTCATTCTCTATAGTCTTTTTACTCACAGAATAAACCCACGCTGACGACAAATGAATTCAGAGGCTTTGATAGCCAGATTGACATTTAATAGTAATAAACGAAATAAACCTCTTTAAAAGAGATTAACCAACTACACTACTACATGATTACCCAAACTATAAATACTACACGATAGCCCAAACTGCAAAAAATACTTGATTACCCAAACTATAAATACTACACGATTGCCCAAACTACAAATACTATATGATTACCCAAACTATAAATATTACACGATTGTCTAAACTACAAATACTACATGATTATCTAAACTATAAATACAATACAATTGCTCAAACTACAAACACTACATGATTACCTTAACTATAAATACTACACGGTTGCCCAAACTACACATACTACATGATACCCAAACTATAAATACTACACGATTATCCAAAATACAAATACTACACGATTACCCAACTAAACTACTACACAATTACCCAAATAGGAGTAAGGGAGAGTGTTATACCTTTAGCCGATTTTCAATTTTAATTTTTTAGTGGCTCCGTTTGTAAAAGTTCACATTTTTGTTGCGAATGTTGATCTTAACTCCACTAAGTTCTTGTATTTATAAAATACTTGTCAATTTTGGTAAACAGGGTGCGTCAGGAAATATTGGTTATATTTAATTTTATTTAAATTGTATAGACGTAATTACATGTTCATGATTCTGAGAAATTATCAGACATTAAAATTGTGCTATTTTAACAATCTTTCATACGCTTTTTTTATTGTGTACAGGAGTATTTTTAATGAAGATTAGTCCCATGACATCATAGCACTATTAAAAAAGTAAATGTCAAAAGGATTCATCTATCATCTAAGTTTTTTTGGTATTGTACCATAATTTTTTTTATTCATCTCGTAAATTACAAAGATATTAAACAAAATCCTTCTTTTATTAGCTTTCATGAATGGAAGAAAATGATATGACCAGATAATTCATGAAACATTGAAAACGGTTTTAATTTCTGGATAACAAAATAATCTCATTGTTGGAAATAAGGCAAAAAATATTTTGAAGCAAAGTGCAAAATTCAGGAAAAATTCCTATGATTATAAAATTAGCATCATTAAAAAGACATATTTTTTTAAATTTTAAAATGGCATAAAATTAATTTCTGTGCAATAATAATGTCAGAAGTTATTAGGAAAAACGCCAAAATTCAGATTAATTTATAATTTACTAGCCGCCTTTGGCGACCAGCCGGTTCGCTAATCTTAATGTTTGTTAAAATTTCAATAATTAAATATTTTATGCAATTTCTACTTTAATAGCTTCTTCATCAAAATATTTTAAAACTTCAAATTTCGATAGTCATATTCATTCACTTATAATATTATAAAGGCCTTCAGTCATAACGTAATATGTATCGCTGTAATTTTCTGTTAGCTCCCGTAGAATTTATGCCTTAAATTAAAGTGGAAAGGATTAATCTAAAATTAATATAATAATATTTTTTACTGAAACAAAGCATTTTTTATAATGATTACTGAAAACAGAGACACTAAGAGTTTAAACTTTATGGGCACTAAAGAATATCTTTCTTAATTTATGTAATATCTCAAGAATTTGTCAACAAAATTTTCTCAGATTCATCATGAGCAGATCGATTAATTAACAGTGTTTAATTTTAAATGCATAAGAAAATAAAACGAATCGTTTAAAATAATCGGTTGAAAACAGGTTAAAAAACTGCTCAAAAAACGATGCACTTAAAACTATAAGAATCTACAAAACATATATAACCAACATAAATACAATTTGATTACAAAAGCATACAACAAACCTAAAAATAAATTAAATCAAGTCCGCATCCGTTGATAATAATTTTCAACAATCAGAATACAAAGCGCATGCGAGAATTTTCATCGCCAGTTACGGTACCACAAATGCATGAATTTTTCTACGCCAGTTGGAGTAACGCTATGCAGATCAGAAATTTTTAATTTCCTTTATTCTGTTTATTTTAATTCAAAAGTACTTCAGAATGTATGTGAAAGATGGATTAATTAGCAGTATTTAATTTTAAATGCATCAAATATTAAGAAAATAAACAGAATCGTTTGAAATAATCGGCCGAAAAATGTTAAGCCTAGCCTTAATAGAGTGGGGGGGAAAAAACTGAAGTCATACTCATTTGATGGTGGGGAAAATTAAAAGATTTTTTGGAGGGAAAGTTAATTAGTTTTTAATAAATAATTAAAATTCTAATTAAAAATTCAAAAAAGGAACCCCAGGTGCACATTTTCGACTTCCAAGGTATACATGTACCAAATTTGGTAGCTGTAGGTCAAACGCCTGTAAAGAGCCAACACACACACACACATTCAGCTTTATATAAGTATAGATTAAATTTCAGAAAATTCTCTCTAATGGGCCCATTATCACTCTTGAGATATATATGTGCCAAATTTGGTAGTACGAGCCAAACGGTCTAATTTGTCTAGAGCCAAAACACTCTCTCTCATATACACACACTTTCATTTTTATTGTTGGTAGATAATTTAAAATAAAATTTTCTATTTTAATATTTTAAACCATGCTTTTATTTTTTATTTAGATCACTGGAAATCATCGTTAAGTATCTACATACTTAAGAAATTCCATTCATTCCAATAGCAGGATTTATGGTGTTCCATAAATTAGTATTTCTTTTTGCCATCATTGTTAATAAAATTGCAATATAATGACACAACACAATTATATAAAACAATAGAAAGAAATAAAGATGTTTTTAATGACAGATGTCCGCATAATGACAATTTCAGACACTTCCGATCTTCAGAAATTTTCAATAGCTATCTAATTTAGGAATTCCATTCTATTCATTCCAATAGCAGCACTTATTGTATTCTGTTCATTCGTATTTCTTATCATCATTATTGATAAAACTATTATAAAAGGGGTGTTCAAATGAGAAGATACGAAACGACACTGTGGGTATAAATGAAGACTTTATTCAAAGTATACACCATAAGCCTGAACACAACGATTCCATTGATTAACGAGCTGAAGGATTCCTTGTTCCCAGAATTCCTGTGGCCGTGACGAGACCTAGTCCTTCACAGCGTCCTTGAGTTCACCGTCCGAGTTGCAAAATTTCCCTTTCAGATGTTTTTTCAGAACCATTAACTCCGATGTGTACTGTCAGTCACTCTGAAGATTACGCAGGTCCATCAAGAACAAAAGACCAGGGCTACTCAAAAAGGGCGTGGCTCTGCTCCATGATAACGCGCTTCCACACGTCTCCAGGGTCACACACGCGGAACTGGCCAAACTCAAATGGGAGCAGCTAGATCATCCGCCCTACAGCCCGGACATGTCGCCCTGTGATTTTCATGTGCTTGGTTCCCTGATAAAATATCTGAAAGCGAAGTGCTTCAACTCGGACAGCAAACTCAAGGGCGCTGTGAAGGACTGAGTCTAGTCACGGCCACAGGAATTCTGGGAACAAGGAATCCTTCGGCACTTAATGAATCAATGAGATCGTTGTGCTCAGGCTTATGGTGTATACTTTGAATACAGTCTTCATTTATACCCACAGACCCACAGTGTCGTTTCGTACCTTTTAATTTGAACTCCCCTTCTATAGTAATATCAAATGTTAAATTCCATACAAAAATAAGAATAAATAAAGATTTTTAATCATAAAAGTATCCTATAATGTCAATTCAGATGCTTCCGAACATTGGAAATCTTCGGTAACTGTCTACTTAAGAAATTCCATTCATTCCAATAGCAACATTAATGGTGTTCCAAAAATCCTAATTTCTGTTTGTCATCATCTATATCTATATTTCTATACTTATAAATAAAGCTCAATGTGTGTGTGTGTGTGTGTGTTGGCGCTCTACAGGCCAAGTCATTTGACCTAGAGCTACCAAATTTGGTACATGTATACCTTAGAGGTCGGGAATGTGCATCTGGTGTCCCTCTTTTTGAATTTTTAATTAGAATTTTAATTATTAATTAAAAACTAACTTTCGCGCCAAAAAAATCTTTTCATTTTCCCCACCGCCAAATGAGTAAGGCTTTAGTTTTTTTCCCCAACAGTAATGAGGCTATACTTAAGATTTTTCGACCGATTATTTCAAATGATTCTGTTTATTTTCTTAATGTTAGATGCATTTTAAATTAAACATTGTTAATTAATCGATCTTTCAGATTCATTCTGAAGTACTTTTGAATTAAAATAAAACAGAATAAAGGAAATTCAAAATTTCTAATCTGCACAACGTTACCCCAACTGGCGTAGAAAAACTCACGCATTTGCGTTACCGTAACTGGCGTTGAAAATTCACGCATGCGCATTGTGTTCTGATTGTTGACATGACAACCATTGTCAACGGATGATTTAATTTATTTTTAGGTTAGTTGCATGCTTTTGTAATTAAATTGTATTTATGTTAGTTATATATTTTTTGTATATGCTTATAGTTTTAAGCACATCGTTTTTTGAGTAGTTTTTTAAACCTGTTTTCGACCGATTATTTTAAACGATTCGTTTTATTTTCTTAGTGTTTGGTGCATTTAAAATTAAACATTGTTAATTAATCGATCTGTTCATGATGAATCTGAGAAACTTTTGTTGAGAAATTCTTGAGATATTACATAAATTAAGAAAGATATTCTTTAGTGCCCATAAAGTTTAAACGCTCAGTGACTCTGTTATCAGTAATTATATTATAAACAAATGCTTTGTTTCAGTAAAAAATATTATTATATTAATTCTAGATTAATTCTTTCCACTTTAATTTAAAGCATAAATTCTACGTGAGCTAACAGAAAATTGTAGAGATACATATTAGGTTATGACTGAAGGCCTTTATAATATTATAAGTGAATTATATGACTATCAAAATTTGAAGTTTTAAAATATTTTGATGAAGTATCTATTAAAGTAGGAATTGCTTAAAATATTTAATTATTAAAATATAAACGAACATTAAGATTGGCGAACCAGCTGGTCGCCAAAGACGGCTAGTTGTAAATAAAATTTCAGTATAATAACACAACACAATTATACCGAACAAGAGAAAGACACAAAGATTTTTTAATGATAAATTTACCCCATAATGTCAATTTCAGATGCTTCCGAAAGTTGGAAATCTTCGGTAACTGCCTACTTTCGGAATTCCATTCAATTCTATTCCATTCATTCTAATAGCAGTACTTAATGGTATTCTATTCTTCTTATCATCATTTTTGATAAAACTGTAATATAATGACACCATATGTGAAATTCCAAGCGACAATAGAAAGAAACAAAGACTTTTTAATGACAAATGTACCCCATAAAGTCAATTTCAAACGTTTTCGATCTTCGGAAATCTTTAGTAATTGCCCGTTTGAGAATTGAAGATTATTAATAGGAAGAGCAAAGAGCGATTGACGCAGATTGTCAGCATTACTTTGAATTTTTTCAGCCGAAAAGATAAGAATAATAGCTATGGCAGCATTGATCAGAAAGTTCAGATATTGTACTTCGAAGCCTTGGGTCATATCCTTAGTTTCAATTGCATTAATGGTAATCAGCATATTCTTCAAAGTCCTAGCAAGAATTTGCGCAAATATGATGAACATGGACAATGAAAAAGTTTCTTCGAGCAGCTCAAAAGTTCGGAGAGTCAGCGCATAGATCTGGTATGACTTACTTCTTACTTTATCCTGAATACAGAGAGCAAATGTATAGCAGTAAATAGTATAAAGTATAACAACTGAGAAAGTAATACCATTTTGAATGTATGCAGTTGAAATTTCATGCAAGGAGATGACGACATATCGCATTTGTCCTACGAGAGATGGATTTAGTTGGGCGATACACTTGGGCAGCTCATTTCTATAGACATAAAACTGAATTCTAAAACATGAATCGACAATAATCATTAACAGTCCACCAAAAACAGCTATTCTGGATATTATGAACAATCTTCTATAATCTTTGAGTTCAAGTTTTGTATAAATAGATTCCAAGTTTCGTACAAGTTTCCGGACATTTTCAGCCTTTGAGAATGCAATCCACCATAGCAACATATAACTTGATTTGATCAATGCGGTCAACAGCATACCCAAATGGAACTTTCCAAATGAACAAATTATTTTAGACATTATAATCGCAATGCTCATGAGGTTAAATAATACAGAAAATATCATTCCGTATTTTCTGATGGGTTCGTTGAAATTCACACCACACAAAAAGAACGAAAAGAAGATAGGACGCATAATATTTTTCATTTCTGGAATCATTTATTATTATTTTAGCAGGTATTCTTATCGAATCAGAAAACAAACTAATTCAAATTTCTTACAGAATATGCAACAAAATAAATGACCAATTTTGTCACAAGAACATTTAAAACATGTCACCGATCAATACAGCACATTTCTACTACTAATAAAATAGCATTGATTCACAATTGAATCAATACTGAATTATAACGCTTTCGTTATTCAGAAATCGATAATTTGTTTCTCGGATAAAAGAAATATTGATATGCATTATCAATCTTACAAAGTGTAAAATTAAGAAAACACGAGAGCAGGATTGATCCATAATCCTTCAAAATATAAAGCACAAATTTGGACATTTCGATAATTGAATTGCATTAAATTTAATAGAAAACTAGTTTCTTAAAAAGCGTGCACACATGTAAAAGACTTTCATTATTCTTTTTAAAGACAACGTAGAATTTTTTTTATGTTACATTCAAATGATTGTAACGTTTATTATGAATATTATCAATTTAACGTTTTCTTTTTATAATTAGGTGCGGCTTATATACTGGCACGGTAGAATTGCAAAACTTTCAAAATTTTCAGTATTTAAATCTAAACATTAATCTATTGAATTTCACGTGCACACTCGTATACAAAATTGAGATCACAAATCTGCGCAAACTGATGAACTACAAAATGTGTTGCCATAAAATTTGGTTGAGAATGTGAATGAGAAAAATTTGGTATTACAATGTGAGAAAGAATTATACAACAAATTTCTCTTAGAACCAAGAAGAGATTAGCTGTCAGAAAGATTGACTAGGAATCAGTGAAAAAAAAAAAAACTAGACAAAATTATATACTCACTTAATATTGTACATTTAACTAATAAAACAATATAGAAATGTCATATATCAAATCATCATCATCATCAAAATATCTAAAATCATCAAAATATCTAAAAATGTATTTTCAAACGTTTTCAATATCACATTTTTTTTAATTTCGGAATTTGGATTTTTAATTATTTATTTGGCAAAATTCCAAATACTCTAAAAATAATTTTAAAGCAAAAAAATTCCCAAATTAAATAAAATGAAGTAAAAAAATTATTAAATGTTTATTCGGCTTGAATTTGAATTTGTGACCAAACGATTTTTAATTTGTCTTTTTTTCCCATATTCTTGTTTTCAAAACCAATACATAAGACAAACATGACATTTCATTATACTATATGGAAGAATATTATATTAAAAAGAACTACGCATTCTTTTATACCTTATCTTCTGAATAATTTAATAGTTAATTTAAAAATAATTATATTTTTTTAATATGAAGGAGGCAAATTTTTCATAAACAAATTTATAGTTTTATTTCAAAATTAATTTTAATCCTTCATGACTAAATTTCGTCTAATTAAACTATTGATCTGCCAGAGAATTCAAGATTTTACTTTTGTGTTTATTCTAAGAAAAATGAGTTATATATATTTTTTAAATTAAATATTATAATACTTCTTTTAAGTTTCGAAAATTTGTTTGAAATAATTAAAGAAATAAAAATCATATTTAATTTTAGTTCGTAATCTATGAGTCGACTGATTAGTTAATTACATAATAATTCTCATTTAAGTTTAGTTATTTAGGGTTAATTACAAGTTATATTTTAAAATTAATATTCTTGATAGAATTTTTTATAAGCCACATTTTTGTTTGTAAAGATGTAAGCAAAAACGGTTCAACATTGGAAAAGATACGAAGTACAATCTCTTCAAATAATAAAAGTAGAATATATTTTTAAGGGATTTAAAAATTCTTTCATATCATTATACTATGGAAAAGTTCGTAATAGTAAGAAATCATATGAGAAAAAAAATTAATAAAATTAATTCATATCGTTTGCTTTCGTATAGGGTTTAAAACTTATTTTTATAAAAAGGGGGAAAATGATTATTTTTCGTTTATTTTTTTAACATTATTACTCCTCCTTTTCCTTGTTTATTATAGTATAATCTGTTAAATGCATAATTTATTCCATGTAATAAAATTTATTTTATCAAAATTTTCGGTAAATTTCGGTTGCAAATTTCAATTTCTTGGAAAGTAAATAAAATTTGTATGAAACTAATCCAATATGATACTTTTTGTTCTTAATCAAAGCCAAAATTTTTACACATCATCTTGCCGTTGAATTATAATACTTCGAAGCATTTACACAGCGAGCAATTATTTAGATTAAAAAATATCGACATTTATTTTATTTTCTTATGGTAAAATATTTTAAAAGTAAGCTTCAAAACTAGAATGTCATTTGTTAACAGAGAACAAATGTCAATAATAGAAGAGATATTAAAAATTATTAAAACATTTCTATGTGATTTAAATTTTTTGCATGACATTTTACTCTTTCTTTTCTCTTGATGTCAACAGTCAATTTTTCTTATCAAATTTCAAAAATTCATAAGAAATTATTCCAAGAAATGTAGTTTTATTAGTGTAGGTTAATTCTTTTCGGAATTATGAAAGAACAACTTTAACTTTCTAATGTAAAAATGAAATTTTATATCTTTATTCATAGCTTAAAAATAATATAGTTATTGACGTTAAACTTTTTTGCCATGAGAGTATAATGTATTATATACATTTTTCACATATATTTATCATTAAAAAGTCATTTTTAATAACTGAAAAATATTTAAAAATTAAAATTTTTAAATGACAACACACTTAAATTTTAGAATAAATCGTAAAACAAAGCCATGTTAGAGGAACATGCAAAATTTCAACGCATTCCTCTGAATAAAAAAATGATGCTTCTAAAATGATGCACTTAGTGTCAAAAATAAAAAATAAATTTTTTTTACTGGAATTGAAATACTGCTGATCACGAATTCCTTGAAACAAATATTGTTTTCTGCATTGTTATAATATAAAAATATATTTAAAAATTTCGTCAACGGCCAAGTTTGAAGAAATCAAAATTCAAAAGTAAACAATTTTCCATTGGCATTATATTTTATTAACTGCCGCCACTTTTGAATACAGAGTATATTATCCATAGAGCTGAGATACTAATAGAGGGAGTGCAACCTTACTTTGGTGTAGGACAAGATAAAATCACGTGACTTCGGGACAGAATTTATGTTCACTGTAACCGCATTCTCCGTTCCACATTATATTTCAGTGGCAGATTTTTTCTCGCTTTTAACTGTTGGATTTTAAAACTTATTTAAGCCATGCTTAATTATTGCTGTGCAATTGGATGCAAAGAAAAAGCTTCTTAGGATAGTTCTGCATTATTTCACAGTATTTACAATAAACATATTCTGTTTATATCCATTTTAAGTCAATTTAAAATTTTGTAACCTCCGCACTCAGTGATATTGGTGTTAAAACTCAATAATATTTCATAGTTTGGTTTAGTTATTGTATTAAATGTATTTAACTTGTTATTAAGCTTCATTTAAGCAGATGTAACTGCATTATATTTTGTTATTGCTTTATTTTAATCTCGAATGTGTTGCAAGTGCTTGGCTGCAAACTTGGCGTGATTTTTTCTCGCCAATACAAGTGTTTACATAAAAACGCTATTGGTAATTCGTATTGGTAATGGTAAAAAAACACTATTGACCGATTAATAATTGTGTATTTATTTTAGTGCAAATAAAGTTCCTTGTTATTTCCAATATGTTTTTTTACCATAAATATTCGAATCGTATTATACCGTAAAAGATATTAAATCATCATTGTGAATGAAATAGTGAAACTAAAACGTTTTATTGAAAATGTTATACAGTAAAATTTCATAGATGTGCTAGCAGTAATTGCATGTTTTTATAAATTTTAATTAAGATCTAATAAGAAACTAGTGGATATTCTAAAGGTAAACTATTAAAGAAAGAAATGCTGTCTTTACAGATAAAAATTTTGTCTGAATGTTAACTTTATTAATAACTTGCGATATGCACATACTACAATCACCGTTTTCGTAAAAATTTCGAATTTCCTTATTATTTTGTATTAAATCAACACATTTAAGATTTCAAAAATGATTTAATTTTGTTTCTGCGGTAGTTAGAAGCAAAGTTACCGCCAACACTATAAACCAGAAGCGAAATATTTAAAACTGATATTAACAAGGAGAAGGCACGAGGTTTAAAATTGAGTTCGGAATGAGATTTTGTATAATGATAGTATACATTTAGAATATTTATTAATGAAAATATTAAGACTCAATAGTCAACCTTAAAACTTTCAAATTAGCTTATATACTAATAATGGGTTACCCGAACAACCGCTCGAGTAGTGTAGTGGTTAGGGCATTGGCGTAGTATTCAGGAAACCTAGCTTCGATTCTGAGCTAGCGTTTTGTTTTTTTTCCTTTTTAAACTATTCCAAAATAATTTAACAGTTTTAATTAATATCTTTTTCATTTTTTATGCAAAAATAAATATTATTCAGAATATTCAAGAAGAAAAAAAAAGACCTGGGTCATTTTTATTATCTGATTTTATTATAAAAAGTTTTTTTTTCTGCATGAGATAATGATAAACGTATTTGAACATGTAATGTAAAATTAAAAGATGTTTTGGGTAAAGAAAAGAAATAAAATGTTTACTTAAAGAAGAAAAATACTCATTTTTAATTAATGTACAAAAACAAAGTAAAAAAGTAAACATAATTTAAATCAATAAACTCGGCTACTGATGTAAAAAAGAAAACATTATTTTCGAAATCAGTTTTCTTAGTTTTCAAAGAATGAATGTTAACCAGAAATGAAAACCGACCGGACCCAATGCCGGGAAACAAAACGTTGCGCGGCAGTTTTTGAGTATGCCAAGATTTGCGATATGGCGCCAAAAAAAGCCAGATTTCTCACACGTGACTTGGCTCATTTTGCGTACACTTGTTTAGACTAGAAACAAGCGACTAGCTTCCTCCATTTATATCAGCTCTAAAATATTATCCGTCCTGTAATAAGCTAGAACTTTTATTTGTCGGCTCATATAAAGTCACTTGCAGAATATTAGAGATTACAAAGAAAAAAAAAAGGAATTTTATTACTTAATACTTTGCAGAATTTAATGTTTTAATTTTATAAATATTCTGACGAATAATTTCTATTAATAATTCGTTATTTCCCTTAATAATAAATGCATAAAGAATAATCTATTTAGCAATTATTAGGTTTGATGAAATTTAGTGATTTTTGTTTAAATTCTCGATATTCCTAGCACAAATTTCATAAAAATAATCAACCATTTCAATATTTTTATAACGACCTATTATTATAATTAGCTGGTTCACCAGTCTTAATGCTCGTTAAAATTTTCAATTAAATACTTGATATAACTTCGTAACTTGTTTTTAAATAGCTTCTTCATCAGAATATTTTTAAGCTTCAAATTTTTATAGTCATATAATTCAGTATAGTTTTATAAAGGCCTTACGCATATTGTACTTTGTATCTCTTTAATTTCATGTCAACTTTCAAAAAATTTTAACTTTAAAATAAAGTGGTTATGATTAAACAGCAATTTACATAAAAATATTTTTTACTGAAAAAATATGATTACTGAGAAGAGAGATGTTCAACATTTAAGTCTTACGAACACTACTGAATAATTTTCATTATTTATGTTATATCATAAAAATTAGTCAACAAAAATTTCTCTGATTCATCAGAAAATACAGTTTTTAGTTTTACTTTCAGAAAGATTTAAATGACTTAAATAATTTTTTTTTCAGTTTATAAATATGCTTCAAAAAATTATGAAGTCTAAATTTTATTTTTGTTCAAATGGTGTTCTGTTTCATTTAAGTTCCAGCTAGTCATCTTTGGTGGCCAAAAGTTATGTTCTCTAAAATTTTCAGTCAGTTATTTATATACCTTGGTCTCTTAACAGCTTCTTCAACAAAATATTTTCAGCTTCAACTTTAAAAATCATATAACTCACACTATTATAGAAGCCTAACGATGTTCAGTACGTTATATTGTATATCTCTCTAATTTTCTGTCTGCTTCCACAAGATTTATATTTAAATTCGAAGTAGAGGATTTCAATAAAAACGAAAACTTTTATGCTGAAATCGAACATATGACTACAAAAAAAAATAGAACCTTTCAGCATTATAACCTTATGTGTACTATAGAATATGTTTTAAAAATAATTTATGCAATATTTCCAAGAATTATTCAATAAAAAATTTTCTGATTCATCATAAAATTCAGCTTTATCTTCAAAAAGATTTAAATGTGGTAAAAAATATTTTGTTTCAATCAATAAATGTACTTCGGAAAACAATTATGAACTCTAAATTATATACAATCCTTTGATCCAATAAATCAAATTCAGTAAAATCATCTTGATAGTCTAATGTTTCAATCTTCTGCGATATAAGCCTGACCGCGTTATGAAACTCAGAATACCGTTATTTTTGGATAATCAACAATTTCATTATTTTATATAATCAGTCTTGGGGAAAGTCCAAACGCTGATTGGAGTATTGTACACAATATAAGTTATATACAGTTTCTAGTTTGAAGTTTTGAATATGCGGCCGACAGATTATGTTCAGGCGTTATTGCCCCATCTCTTCATGTGATCAACTGCTGTTGAAGTGAGATGTGCATCCTCATGGTTTCCAACTTTGCGAACATCATAACGATCATGGGGTTTGACAGCTACCACTTCATAAAGGCCTTTTTAATTTGGCCCAGGAATTAAATGTTGAGGTGCCGGAATCTGTCACAATATCAACACTTAAAGCACAAATAGAAAACTGTGACACTTACAAAAATGATTCCGAGTACGTGCAAGATTTACTAAATACTTTAATAGAGGAGAGAAAATTGAGGAACAAAGAGGGCGCAAAAGTAATTTGATTGAGTTAGAGAAGATTAAACTTAGTAGAATTCAAGCCGAATTGGAACTTCAAAATGCACGAAATGCTAACACTAGTAATGGAAGATCGGAGTCAGAGCCAAGTGGCCTCCCAGACTTGTAAAGCTTAATAAAAGCAGTCAAAATTTTAGCACTAGTAGTTCTTTCAAGGCCAGAGAATTTTGCATTATTTTTCAAATCGCTCGAACGAGCATTTAAAACAAAAAATGTGCCGGGAAATTTGAAATCCGAAATATTGAAATTCTTGAAAAAAAAAAAGCCAATAATGCGCTGTTGTATATTGATACAGATTAGTTAGAGGATTATAAGAAATTAAAATCTCTGATTTTGCGTGAGTTCCAACTTTATCCACAGGAGTGTTTGCAAAATTTCTAACAAGCAAAACGAAAGTCCGATGAAACACATGTCCAATTTCAAACACGAATAAGATCCAATTTTGAGTATTATCTAAAACTGTGATATGTCAGCGTGTTAAGTCGCTATATGATTTGATTATTTTTCATAAAATATTCGATTCCCTAGATAAAGAAACTGCCGCCCATATTGCTGTTCGTAAGTCAGATTTGTGGTTTAATCCATTAAAGCTCGCGGGTGGATCCTAGCACAGCCCACCTCTTGGCGTCTTTTTGAATTCTCGCCAAACGAGTGGCGATAACGCCGCCAATGTAGCAACCTACACGGTTTTTTTTATTTTATTTTTATTATATTTATTTTATTTTTTATATATATATATATATTTTATTTTTATTCATTTTATTATTCTTTTTTCTTTTTTTTATTTTATTATTAAATAATCAACCTAGACGGATTTTTTAAAATTTATTTTAATTTAATTTATTATTATTATTATTTTTTTATTTTATTTATTTATTTATTTTATTTATTTTTTATTATATTTATTATTATTTCTGGCCTTCAAGTATCGTTTTTTAATTGAAAAATAATAACAAATATTCAATTAGTAGTCAACTTGGCGTGATTTCTAATAAGTCGCCAAGAGGTGGGCCCATCTAGGATTTTACCAAGCTCGCAAAAGAGTGCGACCTATATTTTGCTTCTAAAAATCGTTGCATGAAACGGAAGTGCCATATTCAGGTCCTGCAAGTTGGCCAATAAATCGTCAGTCAAAACCGAACTATCGTGAACCTAATCATAATGATAACTTTAGGCATTCTGAAAAAAAATCCGGTTGTTTCATTTGCGGATAGACTTCCCGTTTCGCAAAGTTTTGTGATAAACGCGTTAAATCAAACGAAGTAAAACAGCCAGAAAACATTACGGAATCGTCAGCCATACATCAAATTGGCGCTCAGAAGAAAAGGTTTTTGGAAGGCGAGCTATTTCAAGATTTGGAATTCGCTAATCTTGTTATTAATGAAAGACTGTTTAAAACGTTGATCGACAGTGGTACTAAAATTAATTGTATAAAAAGATCGCTGGTAAACATACTTAAACAACCTGACCGATTTATCGAATTTAAAAGTTGCTTCCGACAGACTTAATGTAGAAATTCATTATTTCGAAACCGCGCTGGAATAAACAAACAAACAAAAAAAAAAAAACCCAGTTAAACTTCCGTTTGCAGTAACTGATCAACTTTCGCCCGATTGCATCATAATCAAAAAACTATGGGCATCTGCTCGATGAGAATGAAAAAACAAAATTAAACCAATGTGATGAATCCTCCTCTGACCAACACCTCCTAAAGTACAAAGCCTCCAGACGGCTGATACTCTGACAGAATTATTCCCAATACATCGGAAATGAAAAAAGAAAAAATTAATCCAAACGAAATTCTTTCTAACTCTTTTTTAGCGTCGAATAATAAACTAGAAAAAGATTTTCTTTCTGATTTATTTCCAGAGCTAATTGTGAGTGAGAAACATGATGTAAAGAGTATTTGTAAAGATTCTTTTTTGCTGAGTGAAAATTATTTTTTTTTATTGTGTGACCTTGATGGTTCTAGTGAAAATATGAGTAATGTTAATTTATCGCATATCACAGATGCTTGCGTTAAGAATAAAATTAAGGAACTTGTAAATAGTTATTCCCCGAATAAAATAAAAACAGCAAACTTGAATATGAAATTAAATTTATTGAAAGATGACCCAATTTATTCAAAGCCAAGAAGACTAGGATTTTATGAAAAAAACGTAATTGATAAACAGATTAAAGCGTGGCTTGAGGAAAAAGTGATACAATCTAGTAACTCTGAATATTCATCCCCTATAGTTGTGTGTAAGAAAAAGGACGGATCCACACGGGTGCGCTTGGATTTTCGTTCGATAGATCCAATGGACAATGATAAGAGATCGCTTTGCATTGTCAATTGTTGATGATTTATTAGATAAATTGCAAGGAACTACCTTTTTTTTTTCAACCATAGACATAAGAAATGGAGTTTCCACGTAGAAGTCCATCTGGACAGTAAGAAGTAAGCTATAAAGCCAAAAATGTGATTTTAGGACTCAGGTAAATCCAAAATGAACGGTTTCATAAAAATTTGAATTATTTAACGATTACAATACCTTGTCTCTATTTAGTATATGATAAAGTAAAAATGAAATATTACATACTGAAGCAATCATAGATAATGCTAATATTTTTATCGAATAACTTAATATTTATTGAAAAATAAATAATATCAAAGTACAAATATTATAAAAATAATATTCAAATTTAGGATCGTTTCAAATTTTATGTTATTGAACAGCTTTGAAGCTTTTAGGAAGTGCCAAGTGTTTTTAATAGTCGGCAAGAACTGAAATTGCATCTCTGCATTTTAAACATATTTGAAGAAATTAACTATCGTTTGTAACTATTGCTCTTTCAATTAAATGATAAAAATAACGTTTCAATGTACAAAGTATGAATTTATCCTTTGATTTTTCATTTATATTGCAGGAAAAAAATCGTCTGCTTTTCTGAATTAATATCGGTATTAAGAATTAATTGTTGCGAATTTAAAGATTTCAATTATACATATTAATTATAGTAAAAGGAAATTTATCATCAGTTTTTTAAATATTCTTTGGCACTGCTGTGTTTAACAACTTGCCATTGCCAAACTTTATGCTTAACCACATATCATTGTCGATCATAGTCAATAGACTAGCATGCTATCTTTATTGATGTTTTTTTGGGCAATTAATTGCAGTCAATTGGTTAATAAAAGTACATATACTTGGGTTAAAGTCATAATAATTGTCTTTTATTATTAAAATATTTTTTAATATAGTATACTCTAATTAATGCGGTAGATATCAAACCAAAGGACCATCAAATTAAGAAAAGTTCCAGCATAACAAGATTCATTAAAAAAACACAAAAAACTAAAAAACACGTAGCTTTTGGAAATTTTTAATCTAATCTTTTTCATGTAATATTGCCATTAAATGTTTCTCTATTTTTATTTTTTTAATCAGTTTTTATTCAAACTTTTAATCTTTACTCCATGTGCATTTAAATAATTTCAAACTAAGGAAATGAAAGAAAATCAAAAGTTTTATTTCATATTTTTTTCAAAACTGACAACATATATTGTTGATGTTAGTGAAAATTAAAGCTTGAAACTTACTTTTTTGCTTCTAACTTCAGAGATATTGCAGTTACCGAAAAACTAGATATTGCAAAAGTTGTTCGTGTTAATGAGGCGCAAATCAAATTAGCAAAATTATGCTAGTTATGCAAAGCGTTACATACACATTTATATGTGTGTGTATGTGTAACTTTTGAACGAAGGATGATTTTGGGTTCTACATTTCCCGAAGTCTTGTCATGAGAACCATTGCAATTAGAAATCTTCTTGTAGAAATCTTCCTAAAAATTCAAGCATCAAAACATTTTTAGATAATGAATTTAAAATTAATATTTTCGATACAAAATGTATTAGATGTTCATTCCTTATGCAAGTGAAAATGAAGAATTTCTAATATTTTCAATCACTTACAAAGTATTTATAGATAAATAACTTTAATTTACTACTATATTTGTCAGAAATAAAAATTACGCATTTTTTCTTAATATTTAAATGAAGTACAAAATAGGATCAAATCAAAATGGATAAGAATGAAATTTCAATTTTTTACTAATTGAAGAACTTTTTTTTATATCTTTTTGAAAAGAAATTCATTTTAAGAATAAATGCAAAATTATACCCAGACCCGAACTTGCTACTATTTTCAAACTTGCAAGAATAATTTTATTGTTTTTTATAAATTACATTTAGATATATTATTACGGTTTATAATTCAGTAGCAGAAACCGCACAGCGTTGCTCGTGGGATGACATTCAAGATGAAAAATTAGCTTTAAACTTAAGTCTAGCCTCCACCCGATATGACATAGGTATGTCACGCAACGTCAAACAAAAATAATATATATATATATATATATATATATATATATATAT
>JAPMOR010019796.1:300060-325077 GCA_026543865.1 Argiope aurantia
ATTCAAATCATCAAAAAATAACTGCAAAACAAGTTTTATAGTATACGCTTAAAAATGCTTAGATTGTTAAAAAGATAAAAAATATGATATTACAATTAGAAAAAACAATTCACTAAAAATAATATACAATAGAAAAGCTGTATTAAAATTTGAAAATATACAAATAAGTCATTGTACCATTGTGCCACACTTGTTTATCAACTCAGTATAATGTGATATGAAAATAAAATTCAGCTTGCTTTATAATATTTCTTTATAAACTATACTGGCCCGGCGATCACTTCGCTCCTCATGAGATTTATTCTGTCTCTATAATTCAATTGCTGAGCGATTTAAAGAAACACGGTTACTTCCCTTAATAGAAGATTCTCCTTCCCTAATTGTGGACATTTTTTCTCTCATATTCGCTAACCGAACTTTTTTTCCTCTACATTTTCATTTTCGCTCAACAAACGAAGCGTTTTGGATTTAATGTTCTCCGGCCAAGGTTGGATTTCCTTTTTTTGGGCATAATGAGCTTTGAATTGCTGTTTAAAATCAGACGTAAACAAAGAAATGTATCGTATATGCACCACAGATCTTGCTATTTACGCATGCGCGGATAAGTGCAAGTCACAGGTACTGTTGTTTTACGCATGTGCGAATCGTAGTAGGAAAATAATTAAAATCACAATTATAAAACTCCTTTTTTATTTCGATATGACTTCAATGTACTAAAATCTCCCCCGATATATTTCCTACAAAATGATACAAATATCTCTAATATCAGTTTACTATTTCTCGAGTTTTTTTCTTTGAAACATACAGACGTTTTCAGGATACTTTATTTTGTACTATGTATAGATTTTTATTAAATTTATTATTTTATTTGATGTAGCTTTCTTTTAAATTTCGATTAATATAAGGAACAGCAAAATATGTGATGAATAATGTGCTACAATAATGGAAACTAACGTTTGCTTTTTACATTAGTAACACAAATATATCCTGTAAACGTGTCTTCATATAATAAAATTTTTCGAATCAGAAAGTTTTGTATATGACACTACTAAGTTGGCAGTAAAGCATGGAAGAAATTTTATTCACATTTATTTATGAGAAAATGCACTAATTTTATTTTTAAATGCACTAATGTGTGCCCGTAAAATAAAAGTGCTGTAAAGTGTATATAGTTTCATGTATGTTTATCAGTAGTAAGCATAATATGAATAGTATTATACTGTTAAGGAAATGAGAGAATAAAGCACAAAAATAATAAAAATCAGTTAATTTTTTTTTCTTTCTCAATCGGCAGAAAATTAATTTTAGCACTAAAAATAATATTTCCTTTAAAAAATAAAAAATATATATATTTAATTTTATTATTATTATTGCTCAAACACCAAAACTTTACCATTTTCGTTCTTTTATTCTAATGGCGATTCAGCTCAGGTCCAACTAAAATAAAACGTCCAACGCTCTTAAATAATTTCTTTCTGAAAAAAAAAATCCAATTTTTGCTATAAATATTTTGTCATATGAAGCAATCGATTTTAACATGTAGATTATAACTTTACAGATGCTTTTAAAGTTTACAAAAATTAAAAAAAATACTATTATTGACATCTAAAAAATGTCTAAATCTGACTGGGAATATGTTGAAAGAAATATAAAATCCCGGACGAATTCGTAAACGGGCCGTATGCCTCAACGAGGAGGGAGGGGGAGAAATGGTGGATTTTCATTTCACTTTCACTTCCTTAATATTAAAGATAGAAAAATAAACTAAACTAGCCAAATTAGCATCTCATTAAGACGAACAAATTTTGTATTTAAAGTTTTTCAATAACTGCAATATTTCAGAAGTTAAGGTGAGGTGAAGTGATTTTCAAACCCCAATTTTGACTGTTTCTAACATCAACAATTTATGTTGCCAATTTTGAAAAAAAAAATGAAATAAAACTTTCAGTTTCCTTTCATCTACTTAGTTTCAAATTGTTTAAATGCATATGAATTAAGGATTAAAAGTTTGAATGAAACTGATTAAATAAAAATACAGAAGAGGAAGATTTAATGGGAACAATAGGTAAGAACGATTGATTTAAAAATTTCTAGAATCTCCGTGTTTTTTAATTCTTTATATACTTTTCTAAATGAAACTTTCTATTCCGGAGCTTTTGTCAATTTGATGGTCTTTGGTTTCTTGTCTGCCTCATTACTGAGAGTATAATGTATTTAAAAAAATATTGTAATAATAAAAGACAATCATTATGACTTTGACCGAAATATGCGTATTTTTGTTAACTGACTAATAACAATTAATCGCCAAAAAATATCGGCAAAGATATTATGCTAATCTATTAAATATGTTTACCAATGACACGCGGTTAATAATAAATAAACAATGCCAAAAAAAATTTTTTTAATCTGATGATAAATTTTCTTTTAATCCAATTAATAATTACAATTGAAATATTTAAATACGCAGCAATAAAATCTTAATTCAAATATTAATTAATAAAATCAGACAATTATTTACCTCCAATATAAGTGAAAATTCAAACGATAAATTCGTACTGTCTACAATAAAACATTATTGTTTGAATTTAATTGTAAGAAAAATATTTGCAAACGATCGTTAATTTCTTGAAATAAATATATGAAATGCATAGATAAATTTTCATTTCTTGCCGACTAATGCAATCTTTTGGCACTTACTAAAAATATTAAAATTTTTAATAATATAAATTTTGGATTAAGCCTAGATTTGTATATTATTTTTATAATATTTTTATAATATTACTTTGATATTGTTTATTTTTATAGTACTGAATTATTCGATAACAATCTAAGTATTTCCTACGATTGCTCTAATAAGAATGTTGCATTTTTATTTCACCGTAAACAAAGTATAGAGAAAGTAATGAAATCGCCAAAAAATTCAAATTCAAGATTATGATGAAAATTTTCGTTTCGGACCTATCCGAGTCCGAAAACATTTTTGACATTATGCCTGTCTGTCAGTCAGTTTATTTATCTGTCTGTGACAAAGATAACTCAAAAACGATTTTAGATAGACAAATGAAATTTCATATGCAGTCTTTTCACCAAATTTGAAAATTTCTGTCAAAAACTGAGTAAAATCTGTTCAGAGGAAGTCTGTCTGTCCGGCTGTTTGAGAATAAATGGACTCAATAATTACAAAAAGCAAAGATTTAATATTTGGTACACATATTTATCATCTGAAATAGAGATTTGTATCAAATTTTGAACCAAACCTGCCATAAGGTGGACCATTTGCCGGTCTATATTTTCTCATACATGTAAATACAATAATTCATTAATATAATAATTTAAATTAATGAAATTCGTTATATTGTCTTATGATTACGATTCAGTGTCAAATTTTGGTGTGAATCGGTCGGCAAAAAGACATCCAAAACATTTTTTTGTCAAAATATATTCATCAAAAATGGTAGATACATGCTCAAGATCTGTAAATTGTAACTATTTTGCACATTGTTATTAAACACCATTCAGAGTATTCGTGGTCTTTTATCCAAGGTTCATAATTTTATGCGGTGACAGGTAGAGAGAATTTATTGGGGGCTATGCGAGAATGTTTTGGGAGAACATTCCCTTTGATTTTGGTCTAAGGATTGAAAGGAATTTGAAAATAGTAACTTAGATTAAAAGAAATGTACGTTTGTCTTCCAGCTTGCCGAGAGGAAATTTTTAAAGATTTTTTAAACATAATTTTAGACAATATTTTCATTGTTGTAATGAAATTCGTCTGCTTTCAGTGTTTCATGAAATATACAGTCTCGTGACTTCCTTCGATTGTTGAAAACAGAAGGAGAAATATTTTTTTTATTATTTTTTGATATAGCGGTTTACATGTGAAGTCAAAAGAGCAAAATTACTTTATCCCAAAAAAACAACGCGTAATTTGAAATAGATACCCAGGCATTTAATTTTTTAAATAACATTATGACGTCATGGGACTGCACTCCATTAGAAATGATATTCAATTATACAATGAATAAAACATTAGTAGGGTTATTGAAATAGGAAGGTTTTAATGTTTGCGGCAGTTTGATGTTTAAAGACATTTTTTGAAGAAATCATGAAAATGTTATGAATAAGAGATTTGATGGAAATTAACGCAAGTATTATTTCCGGAGGATCAGATAGTCACCTAAAGCGGTTAACATATAACATATCAGATAAATCGAAAGGTTTATACTTGTCATTATTTAATTTTCTTCGACATGTGTCAATCTAGCTAACTTCTTATCAGAGTGTTCATTTAAGGTATCTGTCTACTTAAGGAAACAAATTTTTTTAAAAAATCCCTCAAATGATGTAATTTAGTTCATTTTCTGGATCATTGTGATTGCAAATAATGAAAGGAAATTCTGGGCCAATTGAGATTCTGTAAAATGTGTCGATTTGGGTAAAAAATATTGAAAATTGCAACAAAAAGCAAAAAACTCTACAAAATATTCCAATTATTTTTATACACAACATACTTACAGCTGTGGTGAAGGGAATGAACTAGAATCTAAGAAATATGTGCATTTTCAAAAAATTTGTAGCTAATTGAGTATTTCTATATTGAAATTTTCGCAAAATTCGTTGTTGAAAATTACATTAGGCAGCTCTAAAACAAAAACTACTCGGTTCAAAGTTATATCCCTAGTTCATTACTTTTGGAACATTTAAGATAACATATATGCAAAATTTCATGGTAATATTTTAATAAGTTTTTAAGATTTCATATTTTACGTATGAAATTTTTTTCGAAATCCAAGTTTATCAAAAAATTTATTTTAAAGTTTTCATTTTTCTTGCTTTGTAGATATAAACAATGCTCACAACATATATAATTGCCAATCCTTTCGGCATGAAAACTACTCAAAACGTACTCTAATACGCGTGGCTTGCTGATAGAGCATATTATAAAATAAATTATAATTCAGAGAGGCGTGTATGTGATAAAATGTTGAAAAACATCCAATTTCCTGTTTCATTTTCAGCCACAGTGATTTAAAATTAATAACTTATCTCATTTTCTATTTATCGTAGAATGAAAACAAACACAGATGTAGAGACCCAAACAAATGGGTTTTAAAATAAAACAATAAAAAATTGTGAATTTTGGCCCAAAAACTGCCTTTTTAACGTAGACAGATATCTTAATTAAATAAAATGCACAATACTGTCTTAATGAAAGAACCAACTAGGCATTTTAAAAGAAAAACAAGAAAGTTGCAGCATTGCATAGATAGTAGAGTATATGGCGAAGTGGTGCGGACAATTGCGTTTGCCCAATGACTCCGCTCCTTTAGAGAAGTTCATGAACAAATAAGCATAATAACTATCAGGGTATTACAAAAGCATATTTCAAATGTCAATCACTATTTCAAGTTTAGAAATCCGTACTTTGTTGATGGAACAATTAAGATCGATTTATGCAAAGATGTGATTAAAATTAAACGTAAGGAATACTTCAAGCGAGCAAAGACTATACATATAATAATATCTAAGAGGAAATAATTTTTGTATTAATAAATAAATTAAAAATATTTAGAAAACATTTTTTTCTATCATTTATTATTAACAATTCTTGTTTATTTGGACTTTTGAATTTGGACTTGGAGAAAAACTTCTAGTAATAGGGTCTTTTAAGATCCTATCTGGAACGGCATTTTCTATTTTATCTTTTTACTTTCAAACCTTATGGTAGAAAAAAAAATGGTGAAGATATCGCATAACAAATTCTATGGTTTTAGTTGTGTTTTTTAGTTATCATAGTAAATGACCGACAAAAATAGAAATAAAAAAAATGGTGAAAATGTCGTATAAAAAATTCTATATTTTCAGCCTTGTTTTTTAGTTATCATGGTAAGTGAACCACAGAATGTTTTTCGAACTCTTGGAGGTCTGAAACGGCGGAGATGGAATTAAACGAATAAAATACTTCTATTTAGATATTAAACATACCAAAAATTGAAACATATTTAATATCTATATTTTATTTTTAATAATAATAGAAATGAATGCGTGTGTCTGTCTGTCCATCTGTATTTCTTTTTGGAGAGATCTACAGTCCGTACCGTTTGACTCACAACCACCAAATCTAGCACATATAAACTGTCTAAAATGTAAATGTGCATTTCAGAAGTGTTTTTGCACATTCTAATTATTTACTGAATTAAAAATGAAGCCTGAATTTTGAGGCTATAACTCCAGAAAATAATATTGCACCAAAATATCTTTTTAACGGCATCAATTTAATAGTCGGAAAGACTCTTCCTGAATTTTGATAATTTTTTTATCCGATCTCCGACAAACAATTGAATTGTTGCTATGAAAATTTAATAAATTTCATTGTTTCATCAAATATTTAAAAACGTTATTTATTTTATTGTTAAAAATTAAGAAAAAAATCTGTCTAATATTTAATATAATCGCATAAAATTATAGTGCTGCAAAATTTAGAAGATAGACGAATTGGACATATAACATATATTATGAACAGGACATATTAATATCGCTTTAACATATGAGCCTCATTGGTGTGATGTGAAAGTTTGGAGAGGGGATGCCAACTGAGATGTCGTCCTCGTCATTTGATTGTGGTTCAAAATTACGAGATCTGTCCCAAAATAGCTCTAATGTTGTTTTAAAAACGTGACGTTAATATAACTGAGCTAAGCTAAGCTAAGCTTAATATATGATCCGAATGTATTAACCCATGAACTGCAAATTATTTTGTGTGAAATATTTGACCGAATTATATATATATATATATATATATATATATATATGAAGAAAAAATAGTGTAACATATCCCAATAGTGTAATTATATCCCAATTATGTTTTGTTTTCAAAACAATTTCATATCATCAAGGGCATTATTATTATAAAATTACCAATAAAATCATTTCGATAAAAGAAATAAAAGATTTAGATACTATAGTCTCTAAATTACATATTTATGTACGATATTTCTTTATAATATAAGAACCAAACCAAAAATATAATGCTTCAAATATGGCAATTTTGTTACGTTTAACTTATAGATGACGAATTTCAAATTTATTCTCTTGTTACAAAGAAACGAAACACGAAATACACACTTTTTGCCACACAAAACATTGAATCATATATATATATAATTAAACTATACTGTGAAAAGCACCAAATACATTTTTGACGCCGAGCGGTGTACGAAAAATTTGAAAATCCCCAAATAGGAATCGTGGCAGCTAATGGATTAAAAGTGCTTTGGTATCATGAGATTAACTTATATAGTTAAAAAAATTAAAATAACACAGTTTTAATGTCTGATAAGTAGGTAGAATTATGAAAATGAAATTATATCTAAACGATTTAACTGAAATGAAATATAGCCAATATTGCCGCTGAATTAGCTGGCTACCAAAGACCGTTCGCTATTATTTTAATCCAATTTCACAACAAATTATTTACTTGTACAATAGGATCGATTTGCACACTCAATAGATTGAGAGCATTAAAAATTTTATTCCATTGTAATAATTGTAGAGCATTTTGTTTAATTTCAAAGTATAAGAATTTGTTGTAGATGAATTATCTTGTTATCACTGGTGTTATTTTTTCCCATACGTAACCCTACCTGTTTTCGACCAGATGTTTCTATTCTCAACGATTTGAGATAAGAAATGATTGGGATATCATCTCAAATCTTAACTTCTGACATTCATGCAGCCGGGATTTTAGGAGTACTAGGATTTTTTCGGATGCTCCAAAATTAAAGTAAGGGCAAATTCTGTTTTTCCATTTACAATATTTTATTTTAATTAAATAAAAAAAAATTGGCAGTTGAATAAAAAATTAAGCTATTTTATCCAATTTTATTTTGAAAAAACAAAGCGAAACAATATTATTGTTTGGTTTTAATTTTACGTTAAAAATGAAAACGATTTTCGAAATATTTGTTTGCAAATTAGTGTTTTTGCAAATAGATTTCAGCTATTTTAAATCACGTTGCATCAATATAGAGTTTATTTACTAATATAAGTTTTCGTCTCAGTTCTACTGCATGAAATTTCTTAAATTGGAATATGCGAATATTTCATTTTATTTTTCATCTCATATAAATATTGATAAAAAAGAATAATATGCATCCAGAATTTTTTGAAAATTCCACATTTTGTTTCAATTAATTTACAGTAATTAGTTTATAATAATTAATTTTAAATCAAAAATTTGTTCTTAATAAAATTCGAGTGTTTATCCGATACAGAATCTTTTATATAATTAAAATACTAAATTAAGAAATTATATATTGTTGCAGGTCATTTTTATAGGAATGTATTAAGAACAAATTGTATTTTCGATATCATTATTTTACTTTTTTTATACAGATTTTTATTTAATATATTATATTAAAATCATGGAATAAAATTTTAAAAACAATCAACAGCGTCAATTTCTGAAAATTTCTGCATACAAACTTATTTCTAATAGACTGATTTGAGGATATAGTAATAAGCACTTGATTAAATCCGAGGATTTTCTGATTGGAAACTTGACAAAATACAATCGCTATAGATTTCGAAGTATTGCTATTTCTACAAAACATTTCGGAAAAATTCTAATGTAGCCTTTTTTTTTTTTTTTTTTCAAATTTTATATTTGTGTGACAAGGAGTCTATGAATCGATAATTTGAAAGTATTTAATTTTACATATGTAATTACATATATTTTAGTAAAACTTGTAATAGAGACCTCTAAATTTCTAAAATGGTAACTGGTTTACAGTTATTCCAATAATTAAAGAAAATCATTTTCGCAACTCATAAGAAATGCTCTGGGACATTATTTATTGAAAGTTTTTTATAATCAGTGGGCGAAAATTCAGCAATAAGTATGGTTTTTAATTAACAAACAATGTATATTACATGACATATTGTTTATAAAATACTAAAAACTATTCAAAATGAGGAAAAATATCACATAAAATTTCGAAAATTCTAAAAATAAAATATTTTTATATTTATCAAAATATTATTGTTATTTTGTAAAATCAAAATTTCCATATATATTTTTTCAAAAGTAAAACATAAAATAAGATTAAAATTATTATTTTCTTCTTTTTTTTAATCTGTGAAATAGGAAATATTTGAGTACATTCCTTTCAATATGAGAGAATATATGCTGAAATTTTTCTAGGAATTTGACTATATTTTTATTTTTGATTTTTAAAAAACTTTATTTTTTTCTCTGTGCGTTTTCGAACGAAATCCTTATTTGAAAGTTTCTCATAATTTTTGGAACAAAATGTGTAATAAATATTTTTTTACAAATTATGAATTTGCCATATATGTCAGTTCAATTAATAGTATTTTATTGTTTAAAAAAATTACAGAGATTTTCGATTTCCATTTCATTTTTAAGATAATTTCGTACAATAAACAAAATATAAGTTTCATTTTGATTTTCATTACAAACACTTTATTAAAAATTCTAATTTTCGAAGTTCTTGAAAATTCTTCAAGTACTAGTATGCTAATATTTTTACTTATCTACGCAATGAAAAATTATTTGATTTATGTGAGTGCAGAAGAATTCTCTTTTTTGATATAAAATTAAATGGTGAAGTTGGACAAATGCAGATATCATATAAAAAAGAAATAAAATAATTAAACATTTTTGTATGTAAATAAATCCTAGTAAACATCAATATAAAATTATACTATATACTTAACCAATACAATAATAATCTGAGTCTATCTTGTTAAAAGCCAGGGGTAATGGATTGCTGTCAATTTTCTCGCATATTCTGTAATGAAGTGTTATCCCCACCATCCACTTTCTGCATAAAATTCTGGTTCTAAGGCACGATCATGAACGTCACTACAGATTTTTATTTCATAGTCACGCATATGGGAGTTGTGTATTTCATAATATAATAAAGACATACATTTGGACATATCTTTTGGATATCTTTTTGTCAACTGATTAAAAATTCTGTCACAAGTTCAGTTTAGTTATATTAATGTCCCATTTTAAAGAAACAATAGGGTTATTTTGGGACGGACCACGTAATTTTGCACCGAGATCAGAGGACAGGGGCGCAACTAATAATATGCACCCCCTCTCCATATTAGACCCCACACAGCGGGAGGACGTTTGGCCCCGACGGATTCGGCGTGAACGTGGACTAGGCCCGCTTGCACGACTGTACTTTGGTGAAACAAAGTCTCGAACCTTAAGCCCTCCGCTTCCGAAGCCGTTACCTTATCATCAGGCCACCGCGGCCCCAAAATTTGACCCAAAGCTATAGTTTTAGTAAAATGTTGTTGCGTTTTTGCTCTGTCACGTTTATACGCTTTCAAAAATGCGGTCTGACAGACGGTCAACTCTTTTATGAATTTTATTAAAAATATTAGAAATATATACTCTTGCTAGTAGTTGCTAAATCAATAGACTATCAAATTTCCTCTCTCGAGCTCTTTGCGTTTTATAGATATCATGTTCACTTGTACTCGGACGGCAAGATAAACAAACTTCCTCTGAAAAGATTTCTTTCAAAATCTGATGGAAATCTCTAAACTTACTATAAAGATACCTACCAAATTTCATTTATATAGATCAAAACGTTTTTGAGTTATAATATTCACAAACAGGTAGGCCTAATTTTTTAAAAAAATGTTTTTCGGATTTTATAGGTCTGAAACGTGGTCAAAATTTCAGGGTGAAATTTGTTGACGGTTACGAAAATATTTCTTTGTATACCTTGTATAAGAGAAAATAAACCATTGGGAGTGGTCTCCCCAAAACTTTCTCGCGTGCTCTCTAATAAAGAGTCTATCCCAGTGAACGCTTTCCATGACATTGGCGTACAATAGTTACGAAATATTAACCTTTCTCGTGAATTTAGCATTTTTACTGAATTTGTTGTGTAATGTTTTTGGCGATTAATCCCTGACCTGCCGTTAGTAGAATCCGAAAATCTAATGTGTGCTTTAGACGCGTTTTCCTCAACCGATAAAAACAAAAATATGACACAAAACTACATTTGTAGTCTCAAAATCCCATACCAAATTTGATATATTTTAGCCATTGCGTTTCTGAATTATCGAGTTTACATGTTTTTGAAAGTACAGACCGACAGATGGCCAACTCCTTTTCTAATTTATTTCAAAATTTGGGCGGCATTTATATTAAAGATGTTAAACCTGTGTACCAAATTGTATCCATCTAGCTCTCTTCATTTTGATGTTATTATGCTAACTTTTATTCGACCAGCCGAACAGGCAGACTTCCTCAGAATGGATTTTCTTCAAAATTTGATAGAAATCAACAATTTGATTTTAAGCTCGTACCCCAAATTTCATAAGACTATCTCAAATAATTCTTGAATTATCTTTGTCATACAGACAGACGGACATTTTCCAAAAATGTGTTTTTTGAACTCAATGGAAGTCTAAAACGTGGAGATTGGTCAAAATCTCGAATTTAAATTTTTCGACGATCACAATATTTTCTCTTTACTTCCTATACAAGAAAGTAAAAAAAAAAAAGGAAAATGCCATTAAATAATTTCTAAAAACAACCCAATTATTTTTTTAAAGTTGGCAACAGCTACTTTCCTTTTAGATCATTATTTTCTAGATGCTATATAGTTTCGTCTCCTTTGAAGCGTCACATCTATTCTTAAGGCTTTCTTACACTGTGCAATGCTTTTTAAAGCTTCATAATTTACATCCAAATTCCTGTCATTGTTTACAAGCTCATTTACTTCACATCATTTCACCTGGTTTATCAGCTCTTACCAAGTTATGAAAAATTAATACCTCCATTAGCTAACACAACGTTATAGTCCAGGGGTGGGCATTAAGTCAATCGCTATCGACCGGTGGACCACCAAGTCATTTTGGGGTGACCGGCTTTACCAAGACCTAAGAATCGCATACTAAAAGAAACATATTTAAGGAACACCGATATAATATAAATTATGTATTCTCTTTATCTCTTGAAGTGACATAATTTTAAAAGCACGCAGTTCAGAACCTAAGAATAGCTTTTGGAATCTAACAAACGAAGTAAAGTATCTTAATTTTTAAAAAAATGTTACATATCATTTAATATTGTTCATTGATCTACTTACCTGTGTGAATCTGTATTTTCAATGATAAATGTAATTATTATCGTTTAATTTAACCACTTAGAATCCAGTGCAAGATTAACTGTTAGTAATTATATACTGATATATTCAAAACTGGCGGACAGTATGTAGCCTAAGTCTTCTATAAACTATAATTACGTGAACTAACTTTAGATGAAAATATTTTTTAATGTATATCGAATTGTTTGATATTAAATGCATCATTTGATATTATTATATTTGTGGCTATTATTTATATGTTTGTATCTTCCAATTATGTTATGATTATGGTTATGTAGGTAAGTACATATTCCGTATTTATTATTAAGTTATAAAAACTTGCAGACATTTTTTTAGCTCACCATACCTTCGCCACTGCAACACCTTGAAAAAATTAAAAGTAGCCCTACTCTGGAAAAATCTGCTCAACCCTGGTCTAGTCGACATTGAGTCATGCGGCACTTATTGCGTTTCACCTTGTGTGTCTGAATTTGAATGCGGTTTATTTTTAAGGTCCTTTCGTAATGGCTGTGTGATTTTTCATTTCTGACATGCAACATATTGCAATAGGTTTTGATTAATTATTGTCATATCTCTAGATATAAATGGTTTTCTTCGAAAATGGACAATCTCTTCGATGCAAATAATGCAACAATTATTTTGATCTATTTAATATAAATTTATTTTAAGTAACTTAAAGCTATTTTGAACAGATATTAAAATTTTGAGGCGAGGACAAAAAATAAATATGATACTAATACTCCACTTTCAAAAGTTTCAATATTGATGCAGATGTAACGTGTACAAGACCCACATATACAGAAAAGCGTAAAAGCGTCAGTCTCTAATTCATGGCCTATGAATCCCGAAGCTGAGATTTACTTGACAATTGTTACCTCTCTACCAAAACCAAGATGATTAACTCTTTCAGTTACTTTCTAAATCAGAGTTTTCCCAAGAGTGTAGATATTAACAATCATTTTTTAGAAAATGAATCGATAGCGAACTCCTTTATTCTCGGCGTATTGAATTTTCTTTAGATGAAGATAACATGTTTTTTCAGAAAGAACTTTCAAGGACTTTGGAGAAAAAAAGAAGTTTTGCTCAAATGCTTTGCTTTACATAAATGATAATGAATAGGAATGGCGAATGAGACAAGTCGCTTTGTAATTAATGCATATATCAACTTAAAAATTCACAGCGAAAAGCAGTTTATGATTATATGAATCTGGTGTGATATGACACGAGTCACTTATTTGCGTATTGCGTTTCTTTTATATCGTGTTGTTACTAAAAGGCTCGACGAAAATGTTAATTATACATCGCCTTTTAAAATTCCTATAAATATTCCTAATATAATTCAAGATGTTGTTGCGACACAAACAAAAATTCACTGATGGCTTCCTATTGCATCATGATGCTTTAAATCATTTCAAATAAAATACTTAAGAGGGAAATTGCTTTATTGTATTATTTTTTAAAATTTAAAAAAATAAAAAAATGCAGGGTTTTTTTTTTTTTTTTTTTTTTTTTTGTAGATTTTTGCAAGAATTAACTTAATTTTCGCGAAGGAGAGTAAATAGAATGCATCCATTAAAGATATACATCACAACAAAGTCTTTAAATTTAACCATGTCACTTGTATAGAAAATTTGCAGTGGAATCAGAATTGTACATACGAACTTTCGATCAAGACGCCTCACTCTAGCATCAGGCGACAACATCTTCAAGAAATCATTTTTATACTGAATTCATAGAGTAAAAATTATCTATGAATTTCTTCAAAATTCATAGATTTAATTAGAATAATATTCTGTCATACAGCGCACATCTCTTACAATAAAGGAGAATCAGATGTGTTTGTTGGGTCTTTACACAGAGTTATACCTTGAATTACAAAATTTGACATAAACCATGTTTCAGAAAGTGGGAAGGTTATATTTCGACGGCATTTTATAAAATTTTATTTAGAATTTTAATTGATTAAAAATTAGGCATACTGATGGCCTTTATAACTTTCAAAAATATAATAACACAAAAATAATTTGCGAATCGTCTAAAAATTCAATAGATATATTTTCTATGATACCAATTTAAGTTTAATAATTTAAATAAATATTTAAAAGCATTTTAAATATGTTTTTTACTGCAATTCATTCTATAATTCTGCGAAAATTCAAATATATTTCTTTGTTGTAGGAAATATTTCACTCTGCATTCCGTTTTTGACAACCAAGTATATAAAGATTTGCATTTTTTCCAAATTATATGAGTCTCTTTGTAAAGCATGGTTTTATTACTTTTTTTTTTGAAGTTTTGGAATCCTTACAAATAAAGTTTAGCTTCAGATTAAGCAATAATTCAAATTTTAGAGGAAGAAGACTTCTCTTCTTCCTCTAAGCGATCTTACATCTAAGCGACTATCTAGTAACATAAATTCTTGATGTCATAAATAGTCAATATTAGGGCTTGAAAATCATGTTTCAGCTCCTAGCTTCTAAAATATTGTAGTTATTGAACAACTTTAAATGCAAAAGATGCTCAACTTAATGAGGCACTAATTTAGCTAATTTGATTTATTCTTCTATCTTCAATATTAAGAAAGTTATAGCGAAATGAAAATTCTATCCCCTAGCCATTCCACCCACATTGCGCTAGATAGGCCATTTACGAATTCGTCTGACGTTTTTACATTTTCTAACAACATATTCCAAACCAGACAATATCGAAACATAATTACTCTCTAATTATTATCCTGTTCACAAAACGATATGATATGACGGGGGAAATGTTGATATGATAAAACGGGGGAAATGTTGTATATATATAAGGGAATGCTTGAGCGAGAGGAACTTTTGGGCTCTAGGCACCCTGATCGGTGAAAAACTGAAGAAACGAGAACCATTGCAATCTCCCAATAAGAATCTACCTAAAAGTGCAAAAGTAAAAAACAAAAGGAATTTGTTACCAAAATTTATGTACAATTATGATTACTTTTCGATATAATTGCCATGAAAATTCAGGCATTTGACATGTCAGTGGCAGAGCCTGATTAAGGCAAGGGCATACGGGGTAGTTTCCCCAGACCCCCACGTCAGAGGGGGCCCCCAAATCGAATGGAAAGTTTATTTTACCTTTCCTTCTTTAATGAACTTTGTTTTAATATTGCTTTTCAAAGATAAAAAAGAGGGGGGGTCCCAAAGAAGTGTTTGCCCCAGGCCCCGATTAGACTAAGTCGGGACCTGGTCAGTGAACCAGGTTTCCAACTTTTATTCGATGCAATTGCTGCCAATGATTTAAGATGGGCCTTAAAGTTCTTTTGGAGCTCCTTATTATTTTGGAAACTCTTTGTAAAAAAGAATATGGAGAAAAAATGTCTAAATATTCACTCAACAAGATCGCAATTTTGCCATGCTTCCTGGAATTCTGTTTCTTTCGAATTATTCGATCAACTCGTTAAACAAAATCTTCTGTTCTTTAGAGAGTAGAGAATTTTTACGTCTTCCCTAAACTAAAGAACTAGCTCGGGGGTAAAACCTTCCAATCTAAGACGAATCTTCAAAGTAAGAGTGTTAAAGCCACATTCACATAATAGGTGGTAACGCTTCTCAAATGGGGGAATCGGATGTCTGGTCCATCAGGTTACAAATGATCGTATTTTTATGGCGATTTTGTTGAAAAGTAATCATTCTTGTGCATAACTTTTGGTAATAAATTCATTTTGTTCTCCACTCTTATCCCATTTCATGCTCCACTGGAGTTTGAAAAAAGTGGCCCTCGTACTCTACTGAGGAACAATTTAGACCAAGTTACAAATAAGAGATTTTATGGGAATTCCCGCTAGCGGGACAGCTAGCTGTCATAAGCAGCTAGATTGAAATAAGTTTGATTCTAATCAAATTGATAAGCCTGATTTTAAAAAACCTGAATCGTATAAATTCTATTTTCAGATCAAGCAGCATGACAACTGCCATCATCCCGGTTCTTGCTGCCATGTATTTGGGCAGCACATTCAACCTTGTCAAATACCAGAAAGGTAACGCTGATGTGTACGATCAGAAAACTTTGGAAGGTAACCTACAGGTAAATTCAACCATTGCAATTTTTTAAAACTGCAGCTTCATTTTTGAAAACTGCTTCTCAGTAGAACGAAGTTGTGTATGCTATACTTTATCTCCTTTGTGAAATAATTTCGAATGATTTTTTAAATTCTTAATTTAAATCAAGAAAATAATAATTTTTCTACAATTCAAATTTGTGTTTGGAATTCGATTTTGTATTAGGGAAATCCATTATGTATGTTGAAATCCATTATGTTTCAATAAGCTCAATAACGGGTAACAGCGCTATTCCACAAAAAACAAGAAAAATAGAGCCAAAGATATTGGAAGAATCTGCAGAAGTCAACAACGCACATGCAAACAGCAAATCGTTATTAAACAGCAGATCAGCTAGAGAGCTCGCTTCGCGATCAATGCTCCAAAGAGAGAATTCACACTTGTGTGTGAACCTTCGCTTTTATAGCGTTTGTGAAAATGAACTTCCTTGAAGAATCTCCCATCCCAGCTCTTAATAGAGATATTCCAAACTTTCGTGTAAGATCTAGACCCATAATTTCTGTCCTAAAAGTTGCTTAATTCGTCGACAAAGGGTTGTCAAGACCGAGTGTTATTGACCTGATCTATTCAATGTCCATTAAGAATGTCTGTAAATCTTATTCCTTATTATGATAGTAACTAAATAAGGAAATAATAGCATATATGTGAAACACTATTTTGACAAATGATTTGCATTTTTCTATATCTAGATTACCCGCATATATGATAAGCTATTTAGTTATAATTGATAATAATTGGTAAGTGTGACGAATTGTAATTACTCTTGGAAATTACTCTTTTACTTCTATTATAAATAATGACTGTTTAATCATAATGACTGCAACATATATATTTTCATATTAGATCATATCATAAGTCTATTTACTTTTTAATTATAGTTATACATATACAGTTTCTAAATCCTGAGAGACAGGCATATGCTTACAGTTGGAGAAGTGCTTGAAATGTTTTAAAGAATTATTCTATGTTTTTTAATCAATTAATGCAATTATTTTTATATAGATCCCTAATTCTATATGTCATATTTATCAAAATATTTTTTAATACATTACATTTTTTAACAAAAAATTCCACTTTTCAATGGCTTAGCTGACCAACTTATGAAACTCAGAATTTATTATTTTAGACCAATTAACAGAACTGAACTAGTAACTGAAAAAAACATTGTACGTTGATTGGCTGATCTTTCTCGAGACGATCACTGAAACGATTGTGTAAATAAAAGTTGTGTTATTGATATTAAAGATTTCAAAATTGAATTGTAGAAGAATGAAACTTTTTTTATTTAATATGTTAAAAATATTTTACTGATATGATTGATCAGACAGAAACAAAGAATAAACTTAAGACTGTGTAAAATTTAGACTTGATAAATGTGTTAGCAAAAAATTACTGAATCAAACAACATAAAAAATGAAATTATTTACATATTTAAAATATTTCTCCAATGAGAAATATATATTTAATGATAACGATTTAGAAATGAATTTGGTCACGGATCAAGTGAGTTTATTACAAACAAATAATGACTGACTTTTTTTTTAATTTGTTTGTATTAGGATTTTCAATTATTTAAAGTACAAAGTGTATATCTCGAAATAGACCACTCAAGTACAAAACTAGCGCAAGTACAATATCTAAACAGAAGATATCTGGAATTAGAAAGTATATCATATAAGGAAATGATACAACAATGTTGTATTTAAATTTACATATAATAGTAGAAAAGTCGAATTTGTGTATATATAATAAAAAGGGGGGGGGGCAATGCTCAGACTATTATTATTAATATTATTTTGTTCTTTATATCTTTGCAGTGACGTACATATTTTATTATATTTCAAAAATAAAAGTTAACTATTGTTATAATAATATTCCTTGGAAAATTTTCCATTAATTCTCAGTTCTAATCAAATAAATAGGAAATCCGATCTTCTAATTCGATGAATCCGAGTTTGAGGTGAATAAACTCGAGTGCACGAACTAAATTTTGTTTTATTTTTATATCTAAAATGTATGTTTTTGACAACTTGCACCAGAAAAAAGATGGAATGCATAAAAAATATTATTAAAAAGATTAAAATTATCTAAATATAGTATTCAAATTGTATACTTTGGCAGCGAATGTCATTTATGTTTATTCCAGGTGATTCAAATATCGTCTGCAACAAATTAGAGGATGCAATGAACATTGGCCGATACTCTTTTCCAACGTATAAAATAATATTTTCTCTGTTGGAAGTCTTTTGACTGTTACTACTTTGAAAAATGAGACATAGCAGCTTTCATTGTTTTTTCGAATGAACTCGTTATTTCAAGAAAGTAACAAATCTGGCGTCGATTTGTAAAATTGCATGATTATAAACCGATATAAATATTTAATTTTTATAAATAGTCAGTATTTGAATTTTCCTTTTAAAAATAGACAAAATTACTAAATCATACATTTGAAATAAAACTAGCAGGATTGGTCTTCCCAAAATTTTCTCGCCTACTGTTCAATAAACTTGCCATGCCAGAAAACACCTTGCGTGATCCTATTTTACAATAGTTAAGAAATATTAAATTCTAACCCTTGAATATAGCACTTTTACTGAACCTACCGTATAATCCTTGGCGAGTTATTTGGCGATTAATCTCTGGCATGCCGTTATTAGTATTCGAAAATCGGATTTGTGATTTAGACGCGTTTTCCCCAACCGATTGAGTCACAAATTTAACACAGAACCACAATTGTAGTCACAAAATTGCATACCAAATTTGATATATTTAAGTCATTGCATTTTTTAGTTATTCCTTTTCAATGTTTCAGAAAATACATCCACAGACGGTCAATTGCTTGTGGGATTTGGCTCAAAATTTGGAAAGTGTCTAGACTATAGATGTTAATTAAGTATACCGAATCTTTGGCTATTATTATAAAATCCAATACCAAATTTGATGTATTTATGTCATCGCGTTTACACGTTTCTAGAAGTACAGACCGACAACAGTCACCTCTTTGTTGGTTTTGGCTCAAAATTTGAAAGGGTTTTACACTATAGATGTTAAATCTGTATACCGAATTTTATGTCTAGTTCTCTTCGCTTTGTAGTTATCGTGTACCTTACATACTAACAGGTGGACAGCCGAATTTCCTCTGAACAGATTTTACACAAAATTTGATAGAAATCTGCTAATTTGGTGTAAAGACAGTATACCAAATTTCAATAAATATACTTATATGAGAACAACAAACTGGCTACTCCAACCAGCCGGACGGCGCACGGAAAAATCTGAATTACCGGACCGACGCAACAGTCCGAGAACAGTGGCGAGAACAGTGGTTGAGTCCGAAGGGCCATTACCGGCCACAGTACAACATTCCCGGAAGGAAGTACGTCCCATCATCGATGGGAAGAGCCAGACCCCTACCTTTTTGTGTACCCACAAGGGTAGTGAGAACCAACCACCATGCCGGAAGCTTCTTGCCCTGAGTTACGAGGTGCCCCTCCCATGGGACACGTATATGAAAAAGTAATAATAAATGAAAAATTAGTTCGTGCACGCGAATTAACATGCATCAGACTTTCGGTTCATTGGTTTATATAGATAAATTATCAATATAAGCTCCCACTGGTGTCGTGCAGAAGTTTGGAGAAGGGAATGCCAGCTCAGATGTCATCCTGGTTATCTGATCGCGGTTCAAAATTACAAGGTCCGTCCCAAAATAGCCTTAGTTTTAAAACGGGACATTAAAATAATTAAACTTAACTAGACCAAAGTAGCAATAAAATTTCATGTCATCGTTTCATGTTTTGATCTAATTATACGTAGTGATAATATTTCGATAGTGATATATTGACTGTTGTTTCTTCTTAGGTTATCGACCGTAGCTTCACGAGGTCACAGTACAAACTAGTTGAAACTTCTACTCAAGCAAGAGAGTTTCTGGACGTCAGTGGCGCATTGTCACTGCGCATTAAGAAAGGTGACATTGTGGTGGATGGAACAGGTGCCTATCTGAAAGATACAGCTAATCGGCAGAAATTCGTGGAGTTGCTGGTCAGAGTTCAGCACGAAACAGTGAGTGTCTCATCAAACTTTTTATATTTATTTCTTTTCTAGTTTAAAGCTTTCATCATGTATAGATTATATTAGGTTGGGAAAAAAGAAATCCAATATTTTTACGTGAACTTCAAGTCTTTATTTTACATGTTTGGGATTACAAATTTTGGTCAATTATGCACCGCTTTGTTCTATAATTTGTTGCCATTTTAAAAGTAGCTTCATAATGCCTGTCTCATAGAAGTCTTGGTCCCTATTAGCAAAAAACTCTAGTAATCGATTTTTCAAAATGTTCTCTTGATGTCATTTCTTATCACTAAGGAAGTTTTACAATGCAATAAAAAATGGAAATCGCTGGTGTCATGTCCGGACTATATGGTGGATGCATCAAAACTTCCCAAACGAGCTCCCAGAGTTTTTGGCGAGTCACTATGGACGTGTGTGTCCTGGCGTTGCTCTGATGGAACACAACTCCTCTCCATTTGGCCACTTCAGGCCATTTCTGTTCAATCACTATCCTCAGATGATCCAGTTGTTGACAGTAGCGATCCAAATTTAGTTTTGTTCATATGGAAGCAACTCATAATAAATAATTTATTTTCCAGTCTCACCAAATGCACAGCAGAACCTTTCTGGCCGTTAGTCCTGGTTTGACCACCGATTAAGCTAACTTCACCGCGCTTTGACCACGATTGTTTTCGCATATTGTTGTCGTATGTGATCCATTTTTCATCCCCAGTCACCACCGTACGTTTAATAAATAGTAGATTTTATTCCGTTGTGCAAGGCTTAGCAAATGTAAATTCGATTTTTTTTGTGTGTGTGTGTTAATTGGTGTGGCATCCAAACATCTTTTTGAATCCACTTTCGTGCAAATGGTTTTAAACTGTTTTATGGTCGATCTTTAGGTCCTGGGAGATGCTACGACTTCTAACAATCCGGTCAACTTCTAATATTTCTGTCATATTATTGACATTTTCGAAGACGGGCCTACCTGTGTGAAGGGCATCTTTAACATAAAAATACCTGAAATTTAAAATTTTTTTAAGGTTTTCCCAAAAATTTCTTTCTCATCGAGCTATGAATGGCCTTATCTGGCTCTGCTTGTACAAAAATGCAGGCTTATCTGTTAGCAGTCTATGTCACTTGGTGTAAGGCCTTCAACTGTCGCAAAGCCGGGACTACACCCCAAAAAAGTTCTTTTGTCCATTTGATGGGATTGGCGTAATTTTCTACGAGCTCCTTCCTCAAGATGAAGCAATAAATTCTACGAAATACTCTCATCAACTGGGTGAATTGAAAGCTGCCATAGCGAAAAAACGGCCAGAATTAATGAATCGACGAGGCGTTGTTTTTCATCATGACAATGCGAGACCACATATTGCATTAGTCATAAGAGAAAAGCTCTTACAGTTTGATTGGACTATTTTACCGCATCCTACATACTCTCCAGATCTCGATTCATCTGATTGTTACTTCTTTCTGTCCTTAAAAAATTTCCTTCATCATAAGCGCTTTAAATCCATCAGCGAAATAAAAGCGGACCTCGAGGATAAGTCTTTGTCCAAAACACAACAATTTTGGAAAAAAGGCATAAAGAGGCTTTCCGAAAGATGGAAGAAGGTAATAGAGCAAAAGGGTTCTTATATATAACAAAATAAATAATATCTTAAACAGTAAATATTCTATATTCATTTCATTTAGAAATAGCAAATAAACTTATGGAACACCCTAATAATATTTTCCTACTGATGTCGAATTATATTATTGAAATAATGGAAAGAGGCACCAAAAACGAGTTGAAAGATCTAAATTAGCAAAATTGCAATTCCAGCCTGTTTTTAAATAGAATTATTTAATAAACTAATCCCTAGGGTTTGGTTGGTTTAGTTATATTAACGTCCAGTTTGAAGCAACACTTGGGCTATTTTGGGACGGATCTCCTAATTTTGAACCGCGGTCAGATGACGAGGACGACACCTGAGCTGGCACACCCCTCTCCAACTAATCCCTAGGTAGTACAGCCTATATCTTTCAAATATCCCAAGCTATATTGCGAATATTTGACGATATTTCTGTATTAATAGAATAGTATGGTTACAAAAGGAATTCTTAATATAACTACACTACATTATTTTAAATTTTCCTGTTTACGTGACCAAAATTTGTGTAAATGAAGCATGCCGGGACATACTGTCTTGGTATTTTTTTCTTCTAATATAATTAACGGATCATATTTCTTTTCCAGGTAACAGAAACAATACCCTCACACCTCAAACCCAAAACTGATTGGATGTCCATGCCTCCGGAATCTGTTGGCACTCATTACGTCCGAAGTATCACTTACGGAGGAGAGCTCATCGCATCGCTGAGACTGAAGGCCAACAATAGAGAAGAGAGAGAAATTATTAAAGCAGCTGTCAGTGCCAACCTTCAGCTTACTGGGACATTCGATTTGAATGCAAATGGTAAGGTCTCATAACATGGTAACTTATAAAGGGTGCCCCAAAATTAACGCAAGATTTTAATTTGACACCATTCCTGCAGTAAAGTATTGTCAACACTATTAAAAAACCATCTGTCAACTGATAGTTTAGGGTTAGTAAAAATGGAGCATTACACGATAGAACAACGTGTTTGCATGCGTTGAACAATATTTCAAAAATAATGAAAGTCTGCAGGCACAGTTCAAAAATTTGAGAATTGGCCCCCTAGATCGTGTGATATAACACCGTTGGATTTCTTTTTATGGGTTTATTCGAAGTAAAAGGTCTATGCCAATAAGCCCACAAGAACGCGTGCATTGAAGAAGGAAATTCAACGCTGCATCAACGAAATTCAGCTACATTTATGCAAAATAATTATGGAAAATTCCGACAAAAGAGTGCGTTTGGACCAGCAAAGCAATGGAAAGACATTTGCCTTATGCGTTATTCCATAGATAATCCCATCCTATTTACTTTATGATTCAATGTGATTCAATTATGATTGGTTTTAAAATTATGCGACAATCTTTACGGATAAGTCGGACAAATCGAAACCGACTATTTTTGTCATTGGGCATAAGGTAGCAAAACGCTATAAAATTGCTATTAAGTTTAAAAAGAATCTTTGCTGTTAAGTTTAAAAAGAGAAACGGATGCATGAGATAAAGCGTGAAACTCAGATATAATGAAATACAAATTTATAAAAGTGGGACAGCACAGATGGAATAACAAAATAGATCAGCAACACACAATCAATTAGATTAATATTACTTGATCGTCCATGAAAATTTCAGCATTCTTCATGTAAGTGATAATCATAAAGAGTTATCATCACCCTGTCGGGGAATTTGAATGACAGAGTTGTCACGACAGATAACATTGAATCCTGTGGTCAATTTATAAGAAGCCCCTTACAACCGGCACATGCACCCACTTCTCATTCAAAGGAATGATTGTCATTGATGATGAGCATAGTGAGGAAAACAACCTTTATTGTACCCTCTGGGGAAGGGTGGACCAAACATTCTACTAGAAGCTTCTTATCCCCATGTTTGAGATGCCTCTGATGAGATTCATGCAAGTGGTAATTACCGCCCTGCTGAAGCATTATGGGTAGACTGAACGATCATCGTCGCTGCAGCATGGAAGCAATCTAATATTTAGTCCTAATGTCCATCACTGACCACGATAGTCCCTATCATATGAAATCTACTCCTCCACTTTTGTGGAATAACTGGACAGCACGCACAACAGTACTATTCTCACTAGTGAAGAGAGGACCACCAATCATATCAGAAGGTTCTATAGCTATGCATAGATTGGACCCAATTAGATTCATGCAAATAAGAAGACACTATAATGAAGATACTTATTAAAAGTTAAATAACACCGTTTTAAATTTTAAAAATATGAAATCACTTTTCCAACAATTTATATTCTCAAGACAAATATCGAGTAAATCTATTATGAAAATATTGTCACTGAGAAGAAAAAAGGCTATATATCAACATTTCTGTGGAGTTAAAATTCTTTTTGTCGTTATTCTTTTAATTAGCCAACTGATGTCAAATCGATATTGTAGTAGTTTAAAGGTTAGATATCAACAACTCCATTCGAGTGAAATCCATTCACAGGTATACCTTCCTATCATCAAGTCATTTCATAATTATTGAATTCAATCTCTCTTTATTGTGTTGTTTATTTTAGCAGCCATCTTGCTTTTTAATATATTGACGATTTGGCATTTATTGGCGATTAAAGTGGTACTGGCTAGTGAATTTCAATCAAATGGTGTTTTGGGTATACGATTCTTTTATTTTCAATGACGATATATGAACTTTAAGAACATTTTCACTTCAAGGAAAATCATATTCCATTTTTTAAATGTTCCATTTAATCTTTCGTGTTTTCTTCAACAGGTAGTTTCGACAAGCTGAGGAAAGATCTGGCTGGCATGTACAACGAAGACATTAAGGTCATGGCCACAAAGAGTCCGTCGAGTCCTCCGCAGACAGTCGAAGCGCTCATGAAACTGGTGGCTGATTATCCCAAAGAGATCAGTACAATCAACGGAGGAAAAGGAGCAGCTCTGAAAGCTGAACTCTATCCTTTGTCTTCGCTGAAAGCTGATTTTCCCAATTACTTACCTAACAGGTATTCCTATTTAAGGATTTTGCTTTCCTTTAAAACTTTCAATATTTCCTTCGATTCGAGGAAAAGGAACAG
>JAPMOR010019796.1:325087-348869 GCA_026543865.1 Argiope aurantia
TGGTTTGAAGACGCTACGTCTGGACTATGGACAGGATATTCGAGTCTTGTCCAGTTAATGTTCTTATGGTACACCTTGCCTTTTTTTTTTTGCCTCTTACATATTCATTATGAAGAAGTACATTGTGGATTAGAATGGTGTGCCCTCTGGATCGATTTGCTACTTTACCCTTAGGTAAAAATTTACCTTAAAATACTGCATTATTTCCATGAAAATGTATACATACCCAACTGGATGCAAATGTCAGGTGCATTTAGGGCCCACTGTCTTTCTGCTGATGTGAAAGTTTGTAGACGGTACCAGCTCAGGTTCGTCCTCGTCATCTGGCCGCGGTTCAAAATTATGAGGTCCGTCCGAAAATAACTAACGGATTATGAACCAAACGCGAATTTGGCGTAAAACATTTGGCTGAATTCTACATTATTTGGCGATTTTTCGCTTGCGCCCAGCTAACGGAAAATTACAATTTTTTAAAAAATATCTATATATATATAACGTTAACGTACGTGGCACAGAAATCGTGCTTGTTACTTACTACATAATGGCAACATTCAGATATAAACAAACCACCATATGAATTTCAGACTGCTTCATTCATTGAATATTTTTACAAGTGCATTAAATTGAACGCATCGCTCAGCTAATTAATGGAGCTGCAAAATATTATTAGAAATATTCTGGAAATGTTTCGCCATCGCATCAAAAAGTACATTGAGTCAGAAGAAAGAAGACATAAATGAAATAAGGAAGTAGACTTCAAACAGAGGGTTTAATCGAGAGCAAAAATAGGCTTAATTATTTCGAAATAAATAATAGCGATAAGGTTTCAGATTAATTAATGGTTTCTCGACAAACACATCAAAGTCGTGCCAATCGTTCAAAACCTTTGCCTAAAAACTGCTATTCTGGATAGATACCAGAAATGGTAACAAAATATTTCAATTTTGGCGACCGTACATTAATTTTAAATCTATCCGTATCGTTATTATTTCCTTGTGACCCTGTGGAAATTGATATTCAAATTTTCTAAAACAATTATCTTACAAAAATGATCTTTGTATTATCTTAAGACTCAAAACAATTATTTAATATCAATTTCATTTCTGCACAATTTCCTCTTTAAAAGTAATAATATTTTTCGTTCAATTTGATACATTATTTGAAAAAAAATGTTTTTAAATACTGACCATCAAACATTCAGTAGCGTGTTTTTACCAGTCGTAAACTCAATAGTAGGATTTTAACTTTCATTTTCATTTCGTAATATATATACTTTTTTAATTTGCAGGTATCAACAGGTACTGATTGAATTCATGTTTTTCAATCATATAAAATAACAAATTAATCATTTAAAAAGTCCATAAACTGGGCGGACGAACTGGTCATTACAGACGGCTAGTATTTAGAAAGATGGTATTTTAACACTATATTAGCAAAAGTGTTATTTTTCAACGAAATAAAGCAATAGTGATATTCACGTGTAAATTTTTTGACAATATTTCTAAAATTCCCCATCCATTCCAGGGCAGTGAATTCGCTTCTGAATGACGTTGAGACGAAGTATGACGACATAAGGACGGTCATGCGTGAAATATATACTTGGAATTCCAAAAGACCGTTTGCAAGTGACGAAGATGAAGAAAAAGTAAGTCCACTTCAAATGTAATCTGTCATGGTACATTAGCACGCTACATCCATAGTTTCACCAGAGATTTCATACATCATGATATACAGGGTAATTATAATTGAAGTTCCATTTTGAAATGGTCATAAAAGGAAAACTTCTGGACAAAAAATTATCGAACCTGGCAATAGTTTAAAAAATGTCACAGAAATTTCTTTTCTGGCAAAAAAAAAAAAAAAGTTCAAAAACTTACCACCAAGGGAGAAATTATGCTGTATTCAATATTGTTAAGCAAAATAGGACATGAAGACATCGGTTTAAAATTTGTTTAATCGTATCTGAAACGAGTCAAAGCATGTTCAATGTGGCGTCCAAAATTCTCTGAAAACAAGTTAAATCGCGTTATTACATTCTCAACAGTAGCTCTTAGCATATCAGGAGGAATGTTAGCACATTTCGGTGTATCGCATCGTTTCGCCAAATTGTTTAGATTATCATCATAAACAGTGCTTTTTGAGATAACACACATAGAACATGCTTTGAAACACCTTTAATCAAAATTTAAGATATTAGAATGCATATGTTGATTTGATGAATGCTTTAATTTATATCCAAGTGTATAAACACTATGTACCAATAAGTATTTGGACACCTATGCAAATGAGGATATATGCGGTCCTGATCTACGTCACGCCTTCTGTACTTAAATATCGTGTAGGAAAAAACATTGGCATTAGTCGCAGGCAATATGCCACGAAATTCAGAGCCATTGTACTTCGAGAAAGTAGTAATTATCGGATATCATAGAAATGGGCGATCCTTAAGAGACATATCTAATGAGTTAACATTCCAAAATCGACAGTGGCTTTTGCGATTAAGAAGTGAAAGGTGAGTGGTGATTGTTAGAATGTGCTTCGATGACCCATGCAGACCCCTGAAACTAAGAGATAGATACCGACGAGTGTTGTCTATGAAATTTGGAAAAACAGCACCAAATCGATGGCCCACAAACTTTAGCAGTTCCAATAAGCATCCCAGACTGTTATTTCGATAAATACCATCAGTAAGGAAGCACATTGCTTGGTTTCCATGGTCGTACTGCCGTCCATAAGCCTTTGATTACAAAATCTAAGCGCGCTGCTCGGTTCAGGTGATGGAAGGAAATTGGATCATAAATGACTGGAAACAAGTTATCTTGATTGATGAATCAAGATTCAATTTCAGACAGTTGGATGGCAGAGTCTCGGTTTGGCGTATGCATAGATAACGCCTTTTGCCAGAATGCATTGTGCCTACAGTAAAGTTTGGCGTAGTTGGAATTATGGTCTGTGGATGATCCCAGTAGAGGATCCCAGACTGGGACCCTCGATGCCAATTCATGATAAGCTCAACGTCGATTCCTACTCCACTATTCTAGACAACAATGTGCTTCCTATGATGTGGTAGTTTTGCGGATTGGATCATCATTATTTCCAGGATGGCAACGTCACTTATGTGTGAGATCCACCATGGATTGGTATGACGACAATGGGGTGAACCGACTAGACTAGCCTGCCCAGAGACCAGACTTGAATCCTCTAGAAAATCTCCGAGACAAGTTGGATCGCCAAATTAAGGAGTGAAGCAACCGTCCAAAATCGGAGAAAGAACTTACATATCTTCTCCAAGACGAGTGGAAGAAAGTACCACTGTCCATCATCCAAACACTTGTGGAAAGCATGCCTCGGAGGGTAAAGACTGCAATTATCTCAGGAGGAGACTCTACCAACTATTGAATAGCAATAAATTGTGTTTATCGTGTTTATAAATTGTGTTTTATCACAGGCATCCAATTACTTATTGGTAGACAGTGTATTTCCAAACAATTTTAAAATAAATAAACCATTAATGGTGAACATAGGTTTCAATTATTTAAAATTTAAACTTATTTTGTTGTTCATTAATAAACAATTAAGCAAATGCGAAAATTGACAAGAAGATTCCCTCTTTGTGTATTTCATGCTTGTGGCACAGATTTACAACACCACGAGCGAAAAGAACCTTTCCGTTTTATTATGGAGTATTTTCTTTGATTAGACCGGTTTATACAATGATTGGCTGATCGGAAAAATTGTAATTGAGAGTTTACCATAGATATAGAACAATGTTTCGCAAACTGCATAATGTTGTTGCAATCATGATCAAATGTGAGAAATCCTTAGAACACACAGAACCGAATAATAATATGCATAAAAAATGTGATCTCATACTCAATCTAGTAATTATATATAATTCTATCAACCATTTTCTTCAAATAAAAACAGTTTTAAGAAGAAATAAAAGTCAACATTTGAACAATATATTTTGAAAAATCATCAAAGTTTATGAAGAATCAATTCTTAAACCATCGAAAGAAGTCTCCCCAACTTGTTCTCGAATACTCTTTAATAAACTTGTCATGTCAGAGAATGAGTTCCATGACATTGGCGTGCAATAGTTATGAAATATCAACTTTTGGGGTGAATTTAGCATTTTCACTGAAGCTATCGTGTCATCCTTGGCGAGTTACTTGGAGATTAATCCCCATTATGCGTTAAGAGTATCCAAAAATTGAATTTTTATTTTAGAATGTTTTTCTAAATCGATTGAAATAAAAATTTGACAGAAAGCTATACTTGAAGTCATAAAATTCCATACCAAATTTGATAGATTTTAGTCACTGATTTTTTTTTTTAATTATCACATTTGCATATTTTTGACAATCAACCCGTTGTTGGATTTGGCTCAAAATTTGACAAATGCCTGCACTGTAGATGTTAAATCTATACTGTACACAGACTGAATTTCATCTATGTAGGAGTCCCCGTTTTATAATTATCGTGTTAATTTATATTCGAACGGATGGACATTCAGATTCCCTCTGAGCAGATTTTACTCAAAATTTGCTGCAAAGACAGTATACCAAATTTCATTCGTCTAGCTCAATGTGTTTCTGAGTTATCTTTGTCAGAGACAGACAGACGGGCATTTTCTAAAAATGCTTTGTGTGTTTAATTCAAAGAATTCTAAAACATGGAAATTCGCGAAAATCTCTAATTCGAATTTTTTGAAGATTACTATACTTTCTCTATACTACATATATGAGAAAGTAAAAAAGTTTACTATATATATAAATGTATATAGTAACAGCAATAAGAGTAGACGAAACTATATATCTAAATTCCTGAATTATATGTGATTATTACAGCATAATAATTTAATAGCTAGAAAACTTGTTATGTACTGTAACAGTAGCTTTTTTTTTCTTTGTTGCTGTTATCAAGCCTTCATATACCAAAGCAAAACAGCTGATGTAAATAGTATAACATGACGAAAAAAATTAAAAATATCACAGGAACTAACATCAAAAAACTGACTTCCAACTTACTGAGCACTTCGCATTAAAAATTTGCTGAGAAAGTCATATATGGTTATACATAACAATGGTGGAATATTCAACATCTAAAGTTACTTTGTCCCTTGCCCCTTCACAAAAAAACTTTTACTAAGCAGAAAAACAAAGTAGGAGCATATTTTGTGAAATAGTTCTTTAATTAATACTTTTTAGATTTGCTACTCAATAATAAAATTATATAAAAAAAGACATTTCTTTTTTAAATTAAAGCATTTAGAAACATCTAGTGATTCTTGGAAACTAAAAAAGAATGCACAAAGAACGGATGCAGATACAGGAATTTCAATCATTGTCTCCTATAATATTATTCAAGAATATAAATAAATATCTACATAAAATGAAATTAGTTTAAAATCAAGTAAAAAAGGAGCTAGATATACAAATATAACAAGTTTTAGTATTTTAAAATTTTTAAAAAACTTTTTGTCCTACTTTAAAATTTCAAAATGCGTTTACTAGAAAATTTTGCTTATTATTATTTTCCTTTGCAGTAAGTATTCTTCATTTAAAAAAATCTAAATATTGAAATAAAATTTTGAAAAAAAGTTTTATTTGATTCTTATTACGAATCAGAATCCAGTCTTTCAGTATTTATTTATATTATATTTTAATGAAAATTGTGAGTTTTCTTACAAAATTTGATATATTAAGCACGGTGTAAAAATAACTGAATTATATACATTAAAATTGCTATAAAATGTTTGAAATAAACGCAAATTTTCATTAAAATTTACCTAAAAATTATTAGTAATTTCAAAGTTAATAAAATTTTCCTCTGAAATTTCACTGGAAATCTTACTTTTATTCTCCAATGCAATTAAATTTATTTATTTATTATTATTAAAATTATACATATTAAAATTATACATTATTAAAATTATATATTTATTATATTTATTTTATTAAAATTTTGGAAATGTGAAGAAAAGTACTTACCTTAAGAATTGGCTTTTGACTTGGAAGTACTGAAATTATTTGTAACAGAATTGTCACATGAAGGTATATAGTGATAAGATTTATCACTATCATATTTTTTTCATTTTGTTTTGTTAAGCAAGGAACATAAACCGCACAATAAGTTTCTTTGGAAACTACCTGAAACTCTGTAATTTCTATTTGCACTTTTTTGCAGTCGAAATAATATCCAAGTTTTATAACAACTTTTAAAAACAATGCTTTTTTTTTTCGAAGATTAACTATATGTACGATTGCCTGACAAGAGCCCAAAATGCTTTCAACTTAGCGATCGGCGATCTAGATGTGTCAATCAATGGTAAGGTAGATCAATTTAAAGAAGCTTTTGAAGCGTATGGCATAGGACGAAACAACACGCCCAACCGATTCCAGAGATGGTTCTGGAAGCTCAGGCATGAAGTTGTAAGTATATCTTGATCATCAAAATTCATCAATTGGTAGAAATATGATGTAAAAGAAGAAGACATCATACACTAAGAGCATATTAAAATTTTCCCACTTACTATTCGTCATCTTCAATTGCATAACAAACGTGGCGCTGCTGTCGCAAAAAATTAGCGATTTTTTTTTCCTCCTTCTCTGCTAAGAGTTTGTGAAATAATTGAGAACTCTAGAACAACGAAATTCTTTCATTAGTAAGCAAATGAAAAATGGAGTCTATTTTTACAAGTAAAATGAAAATAAAAAAAAAAAGGTTGTTTATTTTTATCATAGGATCAGAGTTCACTTTGACATAGTTTACAATTTTAAACACTAGATGGCTCTGCGGTTTCGGAAGTATACATTATCTGAAATATGGCATTGATCGGAATAATGATTAGCAAACATTCAGTGCATCATTCCTTTTTCAAAAATGTAATTGCTAAGTTAGAAATACATTTTTTACAGCATTTTTAAGTTTCTGATTGCATGAAGGAACATTAATGTAAATGCTGCTTACTTCTTCTGGTAGCTGTATTTCTAAATGAAAAACGACACACTAAATATTTAGAAGTCGCTAGTCTAGCCAATGTCTTGTATTCTGTAATGCATATACCCCAAAATTGCTAAACCATCTGGAGTCTTAAAATGTAAACTGCATTACCAATAAACTAATTTTAAGACAAAAAAATCCGCTAATCCCTTCTTTCTTGCTATTACTTTTGAACAGCAAGTAATAGCAACCAAGAGAACCCATAACTCTGGTCTGAAATAGATTATTTTAATCGTGTTTTTCCATTAGTAACTTAAAAATTATTTTTCTATCAAAGTTTCTTTTTTATTGCAACAAAGCAGAATAATAATATACTTTTTTTCAATGTAAAGAGTACAGAGAATTAGTAAATTAGTGAAAAATTATTCATTCATATATCATTTGATAGAAGTGTGATGTAAAAGAGGAATACTTCATACACCTGAGAGCATATTAAATTTTTTCCTCTTACTATTCTTCTTCTTCAAGAACGTAACAAACGTGGCGCTGCTGTCGCACACTTAATAAAATACTCAGGCTTAATAAAATGGAAGAAGTAGGTAGAAACATTTGTAAAAATTTAATAACAAGATATTACAATTTATATTTGTTAATATCTAAAAATATTAGTTTTTATTAGTTCAAAATGCTAATGTTTATTTGTTTCCTAATGTCTTTTTTTTTTCTTTATAGACAAAAGAGCCGATAGGTATGTTTGCAATTTTTCTTAGTTTCTTTTATAATTCTTTTCTAATTTCTAACAGTTATTGCTTATTTTTAAAAGGTTAACTTTTTCACAATACAATTTGTCATCACCATTGCAAATGACTTGTTTTGGACTTTTAGAGGTTTAACTTATATAAACTGATTCATCCTTTTGAAATTATAGATTCATTTAATTATTATTAAATAGTAGAGCTCTATAAAAGATTCTTAATAATTTTTTTTCTTATTTGTTTCAATTAAACAAACAAACAAAAACCCATTTACATATTTTAATTGACCTTTATAACAAGGTTTTTTAAAAAGAATATTTGTTTCTAAGGTGTTTAGAAAAATAAATCATCGAATTCTTGTATAATATTTTAAGTAATTATGGCTTTTTTATTATTATTTGAACGACTTAAAATTCTTGAAATAAGTGCCACAACCTTTTGCTTTAGAAAAATGTCTACAAGAATAATTTTATGACTAAGTACAGATGTAGCGTGAATCCGCAATCTTCGACGAAGCGGGTAACAACTCAATTCCGTATTGAAAACAAAACAACTTGGAATTGAAAAACTGAAAAACGTTGTGATTATTCAGCTGAAAAGATTCTGAACTGTTTTCTTTCAAAAATGCAATCATTTAAATTTAATATGTGTATAGAATAACTTGTCTTGTCGTAGAAATAAATGTTATAGTTTATTTTTTCAAGGACAGTAGTTTTTCAATCACAGTAAAAGAATCCGTGTACCATAGACGAGTACACAACATAAATGTGCAGTTATATCATACATAATTATTAAAATTGTTATATGAAATGCCAAAAAAATAACTGACTTAATGTATACATATAACACACATATGATATGGCATCGAATTAATCTTTAAAATTAGAAATTTTTACCATTAAGTGGTATGAACACATTTTGATTTAAATACCGGTTATGTGAAACTTCGGATGGTCGCTTAAAGACTATACAATAAATTCCAGAAAATATGAAGTTATTACTCCTCAGAGCCTCCTATTTCAAAATTGCGATTAGAAGGGAAATTCGAGCATCAAATTTTTTATCTAAATACTCTCCAAATGTTAAATAATGTTCAAATCATGAGAAAGAATGAAGCAGAGATGTTTCAATTTATCATCATGCTCTTCAAATGCACCAGCAAATAATTAATTAGAGACATCTTACTTTAAAATCATGCTCTTCAAATGCACTATCAAGAATGAAAAAGAGATGTCATATTTTATCATCGTGAGCTTCAAATGATAGTCGATAGTATCTAATGATGTGGTTAGAAAACAAAACCTGGATTTTAAAAAATTGCACATGAACTCCCAGACTAGCCCAAGAACGATGTCTTTGTTTATTGTATTTATAATAAAAAGTGAGCCAGGATTACACCGAAATATTGCAATCTATACTAATAGTGTTCTGTTCTATGCTAAAAAGCTGGCATTATTCTGCCAAGATATTCTCATGGTTTTCTTACGATATTGAGCGAATTATGTTACATTATCCAGTATAACTTGTTTCCACCAAAATTATTTGGTTATTGATTTACGAATTGACACTCTGCCATTAAATGTCCGCAGAATGAAATTCTTTCTTAACAGTTTTGATTGAAATGGAATCATTTAATGTCGGATGCCATCTAGGTTAGCGACTGTCTATTTTTCAAACTACAAAATGTCTGAAAACTCATCTATTTTCTTAATCAGTTTTCTCATTCGTTTCTTTAAAGATACGAATTTACAGCTGTCTTTTCATCAAGTTTGTACACTACTTCTTGTATTGCTTGCCAATGGATCCTAAACCCTCCGTGCTTTTGTGCATGCTTAGGATGGGTTTAATTCGACAAAATTGGGGTGATAGGAAAATGAAAGGTGGAGATGTTTACATTTAACAATAAAAATATTCCAGAAATGCGAACATCCTTTAGCGTCTCATCCTTAGTGAGATAGAATCATCGAAATGCTCGTCTCAGGATATTGAAACGAACAATACAATCCAAAAATTTTATTTTTCTCTCTAAAAATGATCTGAATGAACACATTTCAACAATTATACAATTTTAGACGTTTGTGATGTCTGAAATGACAGCATTTCTCAATGGAGAAGCGGGGGGTGCATTATTAGCTACATCTACAAAAAGATTTTAATACCTTTTCTTTCACAAGCACTAGAATCCAAACTTCTGTACAAAATGGCGAGGCTGTTCTGCAGGTGTGAATGACATATTATCATAAGTATTTGTTTTATTTTGTCACTCGTCCATACATTTGATGATATGGTTGATTTGGAATATCTGATGATTTATTTAGTAAAGCTTCCTTTAGTTGTTATACTTAAGATTTTGATAGTTTCAGCTCAGAATTCGAGAAATTTTGTTATCCTTTAAGATGTTTGTTAAACGAGGACTGTCTTTAAAAGCAACAAAGGGCGAAGTATCGCTTCAGAGATATTAATTTTTTTTCTTCAGAATTGCAGTTAGAATTTCGTGTATTTCTACAAATTGCGTGTTATCTTTATATCGTTCACATCTGTAAACTGATGAAAGACATTAAAGTTATAAGGTCTTTTATCAGTTTACAGATGTGAAAAATATAAAGTGGCATAAATTTCTTTAAAACTTGTAAAACAATAAAAAAAAACATTTTGCATTAAGACATATTCAATAGTAATGCTTTACATTTCGTCTCTGCGGTTTTCTTCATTGATGGCAAAAACTCATTTCTCTAAATCGAGTGAACTGACTGAAGGCATTCAATGGACGTGGACTATTTTTTCATCAATATTTAGTTCTTCATTAACAACAACAGACATTTAAAGAACCTGATTTTACATTTACATATAGTATATAAAATATAAATAAAATATGAATGAGAAAATAGCCTTTGAATTATGATATTTCATTTTCAAGGTGATTTAAAATATCTGTTTAATATTTGTAACGAAATCAAGTGGCGTATAAATAAGTCATTTTTACATAGAAACATGCTGTCTAAGGCGCAAAGTGCAACCATTTCAAGAATCACTATTACATCGAAATACATGAATGAATAAGCCACCTAATGTTCCAGAAAATAATGTTATAGCGAATTCTGACCGGGACCTAATTCTGAGACTACTTTCTCCAAGAATATCATCCTACAAGTGCTGGCAATAGAGGCAAAGTGAGGGAACACTCACCTACAGTGCCAGATCTAACGTAAACCTGAGAATACTTCATCTAGTAATATGCTATAAGTCATTCATTAAAGCTGCTTTGGCAGATAATATAGAAATGAAGAAATAATTCTCCACAATCCCAAACTTAACCCTAAGATCGTCCGCTCCAAGAACAGCCGATTGGTGTTGGTGCATGGAATGACTGAAGAAACAATCTCCCACTATACCAGCCCAAACATTACTTTGAATATATCTACACGAATGTCCACTAGAACAGTACTAGTAGATGTTACAGACCGAATTAATAATCTCTCACATTGATAATCTCAAATGTCGATGCTGAACTACTATGTATTATTCGTTGCTTGTTAATTTTCAGATACCCACAAGTGTCATAGGTTACACCATCACCTGAATATATAGTTTTGTTGTGAATGACCTCCTATAGCCAACCAGAACGGACGTCAGTTATTGCTCTTTTTTACTTTTCACTTATGCACTTAAAGTTTCTTGATGTTAACGTTAACTTGATGATTTTGTGTTGTGTTTAAATGTTTTATGTGTCACATACTTGTTTTATTCAGTATATTTTTAAATTCACTCAGCCAAAAATAGACACAGGGTAGATATCAACACAGGATAATTATTTGAAGTATTTAATAGCAAAGAGTTACGCTACCGTCTTATATATTCACAAAAGTCCCAGGTTGGAAAATCAAACCTCGCTGCAATCTTTTGCGTTATCGTCTCTGTTTTTCTTCTCATAGTCGTACGCTGCATTTGCTCCACCATATTCTCTTGTTGTTATTAATTACTTTTGCATTCCTGGCCTCTCTGCAAATTATTCAATAATTGTTCTAATTCATATTTTAATCTTAACATATTCTAGTTAGCATGGCTGTTGGTTTAACATCAAATATTTATCATATATTTCCAGTATGGGAAAAACCAGACGGCAGTGGGGATGTGTACATTAACTGGGGTTCAAGCACTTGTCCTTCTTCAGGAGTGGAGCTGCTTTATTCTGGCAAGGCTGCTGGTACTCTGTTCAAATCCTGGGCAGGCGGGCGCAATTTGGAATGCATGAGACTAGAAGATCCGAAACTTTCCAAAGCTATCAGTCCTCAACCCAAACCAGCAAAACTGGACGCCGTTGAGTACAGGACACTGGCCGAACCGGACAAATCCCGCCCTATACCCTGTGCGGCTTGCATGGTTCCAGAAACAGTTGCAGTTAAGACCCTCTATGCAAAAAAGTCCTGCCCCAAGAACTGGAAGATAGAGTATTCAGGTCTTACCATGGCTGATAGTGGTTCCAACGTCGACGGTGACTTCATTTGCTTGAATAAGAAGGTTTTCCAACTTCCAGCAGAAAGTGAAGCTGGCGCTCACAATGCGAGGTTGAATCCAGTTTGGATGAGCTGCGAGAAATGCGATGGAGAGAAGATTGTGCCTTGCGTTGTGTGCAGCTATGAAAACAAAGCTGAAATGTTTTAAGGCTGTTGAAATACATATATTTAATAAAAAGAAATGAAATTCTTGATATTTGTTTCATGAATTTGAGCAGTTTTGATGCTATTAATATAATAATTCTTTTAGAAAATAATAAAAATGCTATATATTTTTTTTAAAACTTTTCACAAGAAATTAGATTTTTTTTAAAGAGAAGGTTTAAAACAGAAACCCCAACTAGTTAGTTTACAGGAATACTCTTATGTAAATTAAAATTTGATAACTTTTTTATTTATTACAAATGCCCAGAAGACTGCCATGACGCCATTAAATTTTTAGCCTTCCAATATTTCTGAACTTTACAGTTTAAAAACACAAATGCAGAGCTCGATTAAGATGAGTAGCATCAAAAATTTTATGTTGTCCGCACAGAGGACATAAGGGAAAGTCACAAAGCCCGAGCCAATACAAACATTAATGGCCTGTAGTAAGGCGGAAAAGTGCCACAGCTGCACTTCTAGGAGAATCTGGTATCAACTGTGTATCCTCGAGCAGTGAGGCCCATGGCTTACTGGCAGAATCACACATTGTTCTCTGCTTTATCCTGGAGGCATATCTTGGCATCCTGCAGGAGGCATATATCCTGGAGGAGGCATTTTATAACTTAATAATAACTTCGATGAAGTTTAGGATTTGTGACTTAATTTGCTTGTTTCTTCTATCAACACTTCGCACTTTTATATTAACATTTTGATCTTCAACTTTTGATTATTTTTTTTTTTTTCAAAAAGAGAGATTTTGATCTTGTTACTTTTGATTTTAACCAGTTAACTGTTTTTGACGAGTATATTCGTCATAGAAAAAGTACAACATTTTGCATCATGACGAGTTTATTCGTCAGGAATAATGCCTAGTGACAATTTGCTGTTTGAATTACAATTTTAGTAAAAATTCAAACATATTCGTAAAGCTCAAGATGTTTAAAATATTTTGAGACCAAGTCGAAATCAAAGAAACAAATTAAAGATTATTATGCGTTATGCCATGTTTTGCCTAATACCATTCTCTAACAGCAAATTAAAACAATAAATTAATTTTTTAAGTTTCTTTCCGTTCATTTGCAAAAAATGTGTGTTAGTTTAAGTAATTAAATAAAGTGTAATAATTGAAATAAAAAATAAAATTCATTTCATTATAAAATAATTTCATATTACACATAGTCTGTGTTTGACGAGTATGCTAGTCATTGGTAAATTCTATGATACAATTTAGATACGCATTTTCCGAAGTGGTCTAAACAATTAATTGAATTAAAATCTAAAAATGTCTTTTTAAAATTCTTACTGTTTATAATTGCACATGCTTCACACTGATTGGTGAACCTTTTCGAAAATATAAACAAAAATGTAATTTTCGATTTGTTATCCAGACATTTGTTGAGGTGATGGAAAATTTTGTCATCGCCTTCTCTGCATTCGTAATTCCATATGCCCTGTAAGCATTTCAAACCTCAAATGTTCGAACTGAAATCTAACTGCAGCTCATTCTAATGCGTAAATTAAACAATAATTGACTCGTTCTACATTATGTACTTTATTTAAATTTTCTTGCTTCATGTTGTAAAGATGAAATTTTGCAATTAATTTTTCTTGACTTGCTGCTATGCACTTTGAAATTTCGCACATTTTGTGCATTTTCAGCGACAGCATGTTATTTATATATTTTCATTAATTAATTTTAATTTGGCTTTGTTATAATGACATCACCGGTTAATGAATTTGAGAAAAAAATTATTTTATGATTTCACAATGGTTTTATAATGAACTACAAATTAAAAGCAACAAAACAGAAAATAGTCAAAAAAGAAAGTATTCTTTTTGACATAATAACAATGATTACTTTTACTTTCTTCTGTATGTAGTAGTATGAAAAAGTATAGTAAGCGTCAAAAGATTCGACTTCGAGATTTTGACGAATCTTCGCATTTTAGGCCACTATGAGTTCGGAAAAAAGTTAGGTAAAATTTAGACTTCATATTTGTTTAAGTATATTTATAGACCGAAAAAATATATTGTTATTCGAATTATTTAAATATTTTTAAAAGTAAAATTTAAAACTGGATTGTATGGTGAATCTGAGAAATTTTTATTGAATAATTCTTGAGATAGTACATAAATTATGAAAATTTTTCTATTGTGCACAAAAAAAAAAAAAAAGAAATGCTGAACAACTCTGTTTTCAGAGCTCGTATTAAAAAAAACAATTGGTTTCAATAAAAATTGTTTTTATAATAATTAAAGTTTAATCATTTCGACTGAAATTTTACAGGAGCTGACAGAAAATTAGAGAGATACATAGTACATTATGGCTTAAGGCCTTTATAATACAATGAGTAACTAATATTACTGTCAAAATTTGAAGCTTAAAAATATTTTGTTGAAGAAACTATTAAAAGATGAGTCACATAAAATATTTAATTGAAAAGTTGAACGTGCATTAAGATTGGCTTGCGTGCCTGAATTGGCGCTTTATAGGCCCGACCGTTTGATCTACACCTACCAAATTTGGCACATGCATACTTTGGAGGCCGGGAATGTGCACTTCAGAGCAATTTCGTTTCATTTTTTTAATTAGAATTTTAATTAATGAAGAATTAAGCGAAATCTGGGTGTTTTTCTGTTATAACTTTCAAACATATTACAGTACAAAAATGGTTTTTACATTACGTTAAAGCTTAAAAAATTAGCTTTTTAATGGTGCCAATGTTTTAACCTATAAACTAAATTTCTATTTTTGATGAATTTTTAAAAATATTTTAACCATATATTTAAATAATTTATTTCGCGCAAAATAAAAATAAAATTGAACCTGCACGAGCATGGCAAAAAATTAGCTTTTACCAACGCGTTGCCATCACATTGACAAAAGTTCTGATTAAAAAATAAGTTAATTACTTTTAAATCTAGAAAAATGTAATTTTTAGCACGTGACTGTATGAAATGAAATAAATAAGAAATACGACATTTTCCGAAAATATAAATGCAAGACAAACTTTTTTTATGATCGCTTACAATAACTATATTATTAATTCAATAAATCAGCTTCATGTAAGGCAAACAAGGTTCAATATATGCAGGATATGCTTTCAAATTCGGACCAACGGCTAATTTGTATGTCTTTAATAATAGACATACATATTGTTTAGTACTGTTAAAATGAGCTAAATGAAATAAATAATCATATTTTACGTAACTTGGGTAAATAAATGCCTTGATGAATTACAAATTTTTAATTTTTTCATACTCTGCTCTGTGAGTCATATTTGACAAAATATTCTTGAGGCACTAATATTTTAAATAAATATAGTTGCACTCCAATCAACTAAACAAATCATTAAAATTGACGGATATATGAAAATTTGAAAATTACTATTCTATAAAAACGTACGATTTTACACCTTTGCATCCCCCATCTTAAAGAAAATATCCATTCCCGGCCAATCAATGACTTGAATTCCTCCAAGGCTGATTTTTAGATGAATGTGCGCATGCGTGTATGTGTGTGTGTTGTTGCTCTACACACCAAACCATATGATGTAGAGAATCACACTGGACATATATATATTTTGAAGGATAAAAATATATAATTCGAAAAGATTTTTTGCCAATTTTAATTAATTAAAAATTAAGCTAAATTTTGACCTTTTTCTCCGATGAATTCCAAAAATATTAGAGCACAAAACTGATTTTTAAATCATCTTAAAAAAATGATTTTTTTTTCAATGATACTAATGTTTTAACCAACAAATTAAATTAAATTTTTTGTAATGAATTTTTTTTAAAATATTCTTTTGAAAATTAGCTTTTATCAGCGTGTTGCCGTCAAGTTGATTAAAACTGGAACTGAATGATTAAACTAAAACTTATCGCAAACAAAACTGAGGAAAGTGTGATGTTCAGCACGTGTTTAAATGGAAGTGTAATATTACGGAAAGAATAGGAAATGTGATATTTTCCACTTTATTCCACGGCAGCTGATTGCAAATTAGATAGATGTAATAGTAGTACAATGAACAAAATATCGTAAGGCTTCTTTAATAATATAAGTTACGGGACTATCGAAATTTGAAGCTTAAATATATTTTGTTAAAGAAGTTATTAAGAGAACAAAGTACATAAATATTTATTTTAAAATTTTAGAAAGCATTATTCCTGGCGAACCAGCTGGTCGATAAAAGCGGCTAGTAATAAATACGGCTATGCTGATATCACCTATTTTATCAAAATAACTTTATTTGATATCATCTTAATTACTAACTATACTTCCTTTCCCTTTAAAAGAGAACCACGGACTAACACGGTATAAATTAAAAACTTCAAGATCCTTGCAGAAATTATACTTTCAACAATAACTTCAGCGCAACATAACCAAATCTAACCTTTAGGTCATTAAGTTCAGACAAGTAATAACGATTTCTTTTGTTTTTGTGAAAAATCTGTAAATACTCTTTAAAAAAAGTGACAATGAACCTTTTCCCTTCCTTTATCAAGTCATTAGAAGTTATATATTTCCATCTGACCATCTGGAAAGATGCCTATTTTTTTTTTCCGTTAGCAATAGATATATCTATCAAAGCTATAGAGCTGATATAAATGGAGGAAGCTAGTCGCTTGTTTCTAATCCAAACAAGTGTACGTAACATGAGCCATGTGAATTCTGAGAAATCTGGCCTTTTTTTGGCGCCATATCGTAAATCTTGGCATACTCAAAAACTGCCACGCAACGTTTTGTTTCCCGGCATTGGGTCCGGTCAGTTTTCATTTCCGGTTAACATTTCCTAAATAATATATATAATTCTTTGAAAACTAAGCAAACTGGTTTCTAAAATGATGTTTTCTTTTTTACATCAATAGACGAGTTTATTGATTTAAATTATGTTTACTTTTTTACTTTGTTTTTGTGCATTAATTAAAAGTGAGTATTTTTCTTCTTTAAGTAAACATTTTATTTCTTTTCTTTCCCTAAAAACATCTTTTAATTTTACATTGCATGTTTAATTTACATTACGTATTTTATCATTATCTCATACAGATAAAAAAAAACTTTTTATAATAAAAGCAGATTATAAAAGTGGCCCGTCTTTTTTTTCTTTCTTAAATATTCTGAATAATATTTACTTTTGCATAAGAAAATGAAAAAGATATTAATTAAAACTGTTAAATTATTTTGAAATAGTTTAGAAAGAAAAAAAAACACTAGTTCAGAATCGAACCCACGTATTCTGAATGCTACGCCAGTGCCTTAACCACTACACTACTCGAGCGCTCGTTCGGGTAGCATATTATTAGTATATAAGGTAATTTGAAAGTTTTAAGGTTGACTATTGAGTCTTAATATTTTAATTAATAAATATTCTAAATGTATACTATCATTATACAAAATCTTATTCCGAACTCAGTTTTAAACCTCGTGCCTTCTCCTTGTTAATATCAGTTTTAAATATTTCGCTTTTGATTTATAGTGTTGGCGGTAACTTTGTTTCTAACTACCGCAGAAACAAATCATTTTTGGAATCTTAAATGTGTTGATTTAATACAAAATAATAAGGAAATTCGAAATCTTTACAAAAACGGTGATTTTAGGGTATGTGCATATCGTAAGTTACTAATAAAGTTAACATTCAGACAAAATTTTTATCTGTAAAGACAGCATTTCTTTCTTTAATAGTTTATCTTTAGAATATCCACTAGTTTCTTTTTAGATCTTAATTAAAATTTATAAAAACATGCAATTACTGCTAGCACATTTAAGAAATTTTACTATATAATATTTTCCATAAAACATACGTTTTAGTTTCACTATTTCATTCACAATGATGATTTAATATTTTTTACGGTATAATACGATTCGAATATTTAAGGTAAAAAAAGAAACAACATATTGGAAATAATAAGGAACTTTATTTGCACTAAAATAAATACACAATTATTAATCGATCAATAATGCTTATGTAAACACTTGTATTGGCGAGAAAAAATCACGCCAAGCACTTGCAACACATTCGAGATTAAAATAAAGCAAGTAACAAAATATAATGCAGTTACATCAGTTTAAATGAAGCTTAATAACAAATTAAATAAATTTAATACAATAACTAAACCAAACTATGAAATATTATTCAGTTTTAACACCAAAATCACTGAGTGATGGAGGTTACGAAATTTTAAATTGACTCTAAAATGGATATAAGCAGAACATGTTTATTGTACATATTTGTGAAATGATACAGGATTATCCATAGAAGCTTTTTCTTTGCACAGCAATAGTTAACCATGGCTTAAATAAGTTTTAAAATCCAAAAGTTAAAAACGAGAAAAAATCTGCCATTGAAATATAATGGGGAAAGGAGAATGCGGTTACAGTGAACACAAATTCTGTCCACAAGTCACGTGATTTTATCTTGTCCTACACCAATGTAGGGTTGCTCTCCCTCTATCAGTATCTCAGCTCTTTGATCAAAGCTGAAAAAATGAAATAATTTATAAGATTATCGACAGTGTGTATTAATAAAGGTATCATAGATACTATTCGTTTCAGTATCCTGAGACGACCACTTTTCGATGGTTCTATCTCACTAAAGGGTGACACACGGAAGGATGTGCGCCATTTCCGGAATTTACTTTGTTAAATGTAAACATCCCCTTTCCTCTTTCTTTTCACTCCTATTTTGCCGAATTAAAGCCATCCTAACGCATGCGCAAAAGCGCGGAGGGTTTTAGAATCCGTTCGCAAACAATAAATGGTACAGTTTCATAGATTGGTGATATAAGAGAAAAAAATTGATGCCATTGCATCCGGACCCTTCATAAAGAAAGGTTTAATACTATTTGGATTCGAAGATGATCTTAATTTCGAATAAGATTTGCTGTCGTAGCAAATCTACTTTGTGCAGATTGCTTCCATTAGTAGAGACAAAAAATGAATATATGGACTGTAAATAACTTATAAATAGAGTAGTAATATTGCGGAATTTTTCAGATTTTCGTTCAAGATTTTCAATAAATTATAAGCCGTCCTTATAATCTTGAACCAATCCGTGTAACAATCCCAAGCTTTAAGGTTATAAAGATTCAAATATAATCTTATCTTAATGCCAAATACACATTCTACAATGTAAAGAATCGTTCTCGCTTTTCATTAAAACAATTCATTTGTTTAGTTTAATTTAGTTAGATTAACGTCCCATTTAAAGCAATACTAGGGCTATTTTGGGACGAACCTCATAATTTTGAACCGCAGTCAGATGAAGAGGGTGACACCTAAATTGGCACCCCCTCTCCAAGCTTCCACGCCACACCACACTAGTAGAAGACGTTTGGCCCCAACGAAATTAACGTACACCAGATCCGTTTACACGATGGTTCTTCGGTGGAATCAGTTTCGAATCTAAAGCTCTCCGGTTCCGAAGCCTAAACCTAACCACAGCGGCCCCAGCTCATTTGTGGATAAAACATCAGTAATAAAACTGTTACTTCATTTATCCAATTATGAAAATTTCCATAATCGTACCTATCGGGTAATAACAGAAATACTAACAGTTTATTAAAATTCTAATACATCACTAAAGTGATTTTATTCATAAGTTTATAGTTATAAGTATTGAATTCTTTCTAAAATACATAAACTTTAACCCTTTGCACTCGTATGGTGCCTCTCACCCACCATTCTGCTGCATCATTTTGACGGTGTATCGATTTATTTTTTAAAATTTTGATTGAAAAAAAAATGCTTACTGAGTGCTGAGGAAATATAAATTAATTTTTCGGGGAAATTCACCTTAAAACAACTATACATATTAATTTTTTGCTAGTTAAACAAAGCCTAGTATTAGATGAATAAATTTGCATCTAATTACTTTTTCGAGTGCAAAGGGTTTAGTTCTGCAATGAAATCTTATTCGTAATGCGAAATACTATTTAACACCCGAAACATATTTTCCATAGAAACTTATGTAAAATAAGATGATGTGCTCCATTCCCCACCGAAAAAAATGTTTAAACAAATTTATAATAATAGGATTTATTATTTATAATGAATGTTTTTTACTTTTTCGTATCCGTATAACATAGAAAACACAGTAATCATCAAAAATTCGATCGATCGGCAGATTTTGACTATTTTCCATGTTTTAGACCTCCCTGAGTTCGAAAAATACATTTGAAGAAAATGTCTGTCTGTTCTGTCTGTCTATCAGTGACAAGAATAACTCAAAACCACTTTGATCTAAACGATTGAAATTTGGTATACAGTCTTTACACCAAATTTGTAGATTTCTGTCAAATTTTGAGTAAAGTCTGTTCAAAGGAGAACCATTTATCCCGGTGTTTGAATATAAAGTAACACGATAATTAAGAAACAAAGAAAGTTAGAAAAACACAATTCGGTACACAGACTTAACATCTATTGTGTAAACACCAAATTTTGAACTAAATCCATCTACGGGTTGACTGTCTGTTAGACTGTACCTTCAAAAACATGTAAACACGATAATTCAAAAATGCAATGATTCAAATATATCAAATTTGGTACGGAATTTTGTGAATTACAATTGCGGCTTTTTTTTTCAATCGGCTGAGAAAAACATATATAAAATACAAATTTGATATTTGAATATTATTAATACATGCTAGAGATTAATCGACAAATAATTCGTCAAGGAAACATGACAGATTCAGTAAAAATGCTAAATTCCCTTCAAAAAATGTTTCGAAACTATTGTAAACGCCATTGCCATGTAAGGCGTTTTCTGGCATAAGTCTATAAGAGAGTCACGTGAAAATTTTAAGGAGACCACTCCCGTTGGTTTTATAGGAAAATAGTCTAAATACATTTGGTTTGGCTTCAAAGTTGGCGAAAATGGGACAGCATTATCATGAAATGAATTTGCAGCTTGCGTAGCTACTGCCTCATCAGGGCGACACTTCTCAAAATAAGATGCATTAATTTCCTATGCTTACAGTACTTTTCTTACTTCACTAGAAGGTCTGTTCCTCCGCTGCGTCTATTATTTCTTCTTTTACTGACCAAATCTACTTTCGTAACTTTTTGTTGTGATACAGAATGTAGCTCCATAAGTTCTTAAGTAGTTCTAGCTATGTTTTCCCACTAGCTCATCGATGTCGTTGATATTCATCTTTATCCACATAATCTTGGCCAGAGAAAAAATATCATCTACTAAGGCTCCTATGGGTACTTGCTCACCCCTCCACACACACACTTTGAAATCGTGTTCGACAAAGCGATCCGGTCAAAACTTCTTCCACATAAATATAAAGGTTCTCTTCAAAAAAGCTCTCCATATAGATTGACACAGTTGAATCGAGAATATGACATCACGATGTCTCCTCGCCATTCATTCTGCGAAACATCGCTCGTTAAAGCAATCACAGTTTTACAATCTTTTTTGCTCATTGTGCGAAGTTGTACTGTATTTTGAATTTTATAACTAAATTTTGATGATTATGAGGGATAACTCAGAGTAAAATATAGTTACAAAAACTGTTGATCATGACGACCAATGACTGTTAATTACATTCATGCTACGAAACATCATTCGTTAAGCGAGTCAAGTTTTTACAATCTATTTTGCTCACTATGCGAAATTGTACTGTATTTTGAGTTTTATAATTAAATTCTAATGATTATGAGGAATAACTCAGAGTAAAATAAAGTTACAAAAACTGTTGATCACAACGATCTGTTAACCAACATATGTTTTTCTCCAGACTCTTAAACATTAGCCATAATGAATTATGGGCGATTGAAGCGGAGAATAAAAAATAAGTTACATAAAAATGAGCTTTGAATGGCATCTCAATAAAGCAATCCATTACAGCGTTGTGCTTAGTAAGTTGACTTTTGATTCAGTTTCATGATTGTGTTGTCACGCTGAAGGAAGGGCAAAATTATGGCTTATGCTCCATTTCATCAAATGTTTCCAAATTTCCAAGTATCCTATATTGATTATTCAAGAAGGCATTCGATCGAGTACGATCCATTTCTTTTACTAATAGAAGAAGTGATCGATTATTCACTGTGTTTTCATAATTTGCATGGCTGGATTCCTCCACAGAACTTGGATGTTCTCCGCAGGCTGCATCCAAAGACATATTTTAATGAGAATTTTGCAACGACTGTCATTAATCCGGTCACGGAAGAACAGGCTGTCCGGCTGGCTCACAGTCTTGGTTTCAATGAGGGAAGATGGTTGAGATTCACTGAACATGAAGAAGCCAGACGCAGTCAAGAATATTATTACTTGGGTATATTTTACTATAATAACCCATACTTATTTCAAATGTTTTCCTTTGCCTGCTATGCAAGTAGAATAGCAGTGCAAAACAATCGATATAGTTTAGTAAACGATGTTGTTTGGGCACTTCTTCAGGCACTTCGTAAAATCCTTCCATACGATGAATATTATAATGAAGACTATTTCGTATCCATCGAATATTATGATCAACAAGGTGATGGCCATCAACTGCACGATGTCGACGAAGGCATTGAAGGCACGTTAGATGAAGACAACAGCTCTGGGGGAAATAACGAAGGATTATTTGTGATCAAAACAGATCCGATCCTCTTTTTTGCTGCAGAATTAATTGATTATTCACTGCGCTACAATAACTTGCACAGCTGGATTCCACCTGTGGATTTTAAATTTTTCCACAAGTATGAAATGAGATATTTTAAAGAAAATTTAGGGAAAGCCGTCACTCATAGCTGTATAGAAGAAGAGACTATTTACATGGCAAGGGAGCGGGGGTTCAATGAGCAGAGATGGTTGGAGATCTATACACCCTCTGAAGCCAGATCCTTCCAGGACTACTACATCTGGGAAGTTTTCAATTCCAATGAACAAAATGTATTCCGTGTGCTTTCTTTTGCATGTTATGTTAGCAAGGTAGCGCTGCAAAATAATCGAAATAGTTTGGTTAACGTTGTTGTTTCGGCGCTTTTTAATTTTCTTTCTGCATATTATCCTTACCACCGACAGTACAAGGAATTAGATGCTTTGGCTATTACATACAACAATGACCACCATCATTTTCATTCACAAAGTGATGACGAAGGTGTTGCGGCCAGTGAGGTCGTTAGCTCCGAAGAAAATAATGAATCAGACTCATCAGAGGAGAGATCCCCGTTGCACTCTAATACTGATGAGAATGAAGCAGAAAGAAGAACTGCAACTCAGTTTTCAGTAATAGAAAATAAAACAAAAGAAGGAAATGGATTGGATGTTTCAGAAAAAGAGAGTAGATGGGATACTTCGTTAGAAGAGGATGAATTGGATACTTTGGCAAAAGAAGAGGATGAATCAGAAACTTCGGTGGAAAAGAGTAGATGGAAAACTTCGGTAGAAGAGGATGAATCGAATACTTCGGCAAAAGAAGAGGATGAATCGA
>JAPMOR010019796.1:349121-367553 GCA_026543865.1 Argiope aurantia
AAGAGGATGAATAGGACACTTCGGTAGAAGAGGATGAATCGGACATTTCGGAAGAAATTGGCGAGGATACATCAGATATTTTGGACGAAGAGAGAAAGAAGTGAAATGCATACTTTGGATGAAAACGAGCGAATAAGACTCTTCAGGACCAAATTAAAGTAAGTTGGAAAAGATCCATTACATCTCAAAACTAATGCTGAAGTGTTATATTACAATTCTCGTATTTATCTGAAGAGTATGTTCAAGAACCTTCCGTGCTGCTTTTAAAATTTTATAGACTCAAAGATTATTTTTATGTGCCTACGAGTAAGCATGTTTGTTTTGTTTTACATATTTTTGTTTATATTTTTCTAATTATCATTTTTTATGTGAAAGCATTTTTATACGTTGTAAAAGTATTTATTTTCTTCGAAGACGAACATCCTGTTACATACTGAATGTTTTAAAAACTGAGCTTTTTCTTTTTACTCTACAAAAAGAGTGACTTTGATTTTATTGCAAATCTATATTTTATAAGACCGTTTCATCTTATACTGTTGCTTAGTCTGTTGTTTGTGTATTTTTACAGTTTTAATAAATTTTTTCTCTATAAATTTTGGCTTCACATTCTCCTTTTTTAAGCCTTATCATGTGCTTCAAAATAGTAATGGTGAAATAGAATTTCTCAGAAAAAATCCAAAGCATTGCTCGGTAGCCTCAATGGTTGATTTAGACATTGCTTTGATTTATAGTCTGAGGAATTCAACACAGCGTAGACATCTTTCAAAATCTAGTAAGAGGCTATAGAACTTTTAAACCTTCATGTTTTCAGTTTTTTGTGATTACATTTGATAGCCAAAATCCTTCTGAACATTTTAAAGTATTTCGCGTGTGTGTACTTTACCTACTTTAAAAGATATAGTCAAAAACGTGAGAGAAGAGAAGATTAATAAAGGATTTTTTTTTAACTTTAAAGTCATTTTTCTCAATACTGCATTTTCAGAGCTTCCGTGTGCAACTAAACAAAAATAGTTCATTGTATCAATATGAAATTTTCCAGGCATGCTTATACATATATAATAAAGAAAACCATGCAAAAGCAAAGCATTATTATGCCCACTTTAGTCATTGTTAGCTAACATGCTAAAAACATTTTTTTAAAGCATTAACATGTTTTAATATATGAAAAGAAAATAACTCTAGTAGAGCTATTAAAATATTCGTCACTTTACATTTTTATTAAGTTATGTTTTTTGGGAGTAAATTGGAGTTAACATTTGTTAATATAAGTTGCTTATTTTCTAAAAAACTTTCGCGTCAGCAAATTCTGTATTCGACAGTTTATATGGAACATGCTATTTTTATTCACATATTTCAATTAATGAAATTTATTTTACTCACTTAAAAATTCATCATTTAAGATTAAATGTCCTATAAAACAGTGGTAAAAAATCTATTTAAGCATTTTTTTTACGTTAGAAAGAGTCTCATTTAACAAACTTTCGAGGTCTGTTTTAGCTGTTACAGGTCCTATAGCCCCTTAATACATTTGGTGCTATGATTTATTTTTGATTCGGTTCAGATATCTAATTAGATGGTTCTTTTGCCATCTTTTCAATGTAGTAGAGAAGAGGTCATCTAATTAGGGAGTAGATGTGAACTAATAAAATGAGTATGAATCTCAAGTAACGGTCAAAGTTTAAATATGTATAAAAATAGAGTACACTTTTCCTCAAAATTTAAAGTATTGAGCATCTTGAAACAGTGATTAAATTTAATCAATGATATATTTTCTATTTTTCTGAATAACTGATCGTAATTTTTGCAGTTTCACTGTCTTGAATTCATAGACGTGTGGGGTTAATTATCCAAAAATTAAACCAACTATCATCTCATTCGTCATTGCTATCGCGATTTCTATGTTTCCACAAAATTATCGGAATACGAAATCAATGATTATTTTAGATCGCAAATTCTGCGCTTCTTAATGGATGTAACATTACTTTTCAAATAAACTCCAATAACTTTCAGTATTATCTCGAGCAAAAAACTAACCGCAGTCATCTCCACAAAACTTTCTTGCTCACTTTAATGAATTTGACATACCAGAGAACGTCTTAGATGGCACTGGCGTATAATAGTTACGAAATATTAACCTTTGGTCCAATTTTAGCATTTTTAATGAATCTATCGTGTGATTCTTGGTGGTTAATCATTGACATGCTAGTGGGCCACGGTGGCTTGGTGATGAGAACTCGGTTTATGCAGCGGAGTGTTTCAGGTTCACGTTAAATCTGTCGGGACCAAATGTCCTCCCACTGGTGAAGTGTGGAAGTTTGGAGAGGGAAGTGCTAGCTCAGTTGTCCTCGTCATCTGACCACGGTTCAAAATTACAAGGTCCGTTCCACAGTAGCCCTAGTGTCTCTTTAAAAACAAGACATTAATATAACTAAACTAAAACTCTAACATAAGGCTAACATTATCCAAAAATCGAATTGATGTTTTAGATATATTTTTCCCCAATCGATTGAAATAAAAATTTCGCCAATTCTTTACTTGTAATTACAAAATGTCATACCAAATTCGATATATTTAAATCATTTTCTTTTTGAGCAATCATGTGTTCATATTTCTGAAAATACAGGCAGACAGACAGTCAGCCCCTTCTCGGGGTTAACTCAAATTTTGATACGTGTCTAAGCTAGAGACGTTAAATCTGTATACCGAATTTTATTTATCTAGCTCTTTTTCTTTTGTATCTATCGTGTCAACTTATATTAGAAGAGCGGACAGACAGACGTCTTCCAGATGGATTTTACTGAAATTTTGATAATCTTCAAATTGAGTTTAAAGACCATATATCAAATTTCATTTGTCTAGCTCAAAGAGTTTTTAGTTATCTTTGTCACAGACGGACCTTTCACAAAAATGTATTTTTCGAACTCAGAGAAGTCTAAAATATGGTGATTTATCAATATCTCTTGTCCGAAGTTTTTGACAATTACAATATTTTCTATGTACTACGTATACGAGAAAGAAAAAAAAAATGATTCTCAAATGATTTAACGAGTCGGAATATTTCTGCTTACTTTATCGTATTTCAGTACGAATACGAAGTAAACGATAGAAATTACTGTAGCCGTCAAAAGGATTCGAATCGAATTCGAAGAATTTAATGGATCACAAGCTTCGTTTAGTTATATTAATGTCCCGTTTTAAAGCAACACTAGGACTATTTTGGAGCGGAACTCGTAATTTTGAACCGCGGTCAGATGACGAGGACAACACCTGAACTGACACACCCTCTGCAAACTTTTACACCACTCCAGTGGGGGGACGTTTGGCCCCGACGGATTTAACGAGCACCAGACCCGCTTACACGACGTTTCTTCGGTGGAATTTGGTGTCGAACCTGAAACCCTCCGGTTTCTTACCGCCAGATCACAGTCTCTGTCTGGGGTGTTTCAATCCTCTCTGTTCAAAAAACATATTTTTAAAAATATTTATATTTGTTTTTTAATATAATTAAAAACCGCTTTGAAATAAGAATGAAATTTGGTATTGAAACATTACATCAAATTTATAGATTCAAATTTTGAAATGAAATCAAATCAGAGGAAATCAATCTGCCTGGTTGTCCAGACATAAATTAACACGATAATTACAAAATGTAAAGAGTTGGATAGATACATACGCTAATTCGAGATTTAAAATGTAATTACGGTCGAATTTGGAATCAAATCCGTCTAAAAGTTAATTGTTTATACTCCAAAAATAATGGTTTAAATAAATGAAATTTCGTATGTCATTGTCTGTAGTTCAACAATGAATTTAGAATTTAATCGATTTGAAAAAAAACGCGTTCAAAATACATATTTCAAAATGATGCACATAACTTTTATGTCCCGACCTCTGAAAATATGAATCTGAGAGCTCCTAGTGTAGATCCACAATTTTTTATAGTACTTTTGTTGGAGAATATGCAAGAAATTTTCACTGGATTAACAGTAATTTGAAGTAATTTCCTCGCAACTCCAATAAAATCATAGCATAACTTATTTGAAACTGACTTATGCAAGTTCATCATGATATTCCCAAGAATTTTTCAACTGTTGTTAGAGCAATCAATCCATTTTTCAACTGTTGTTAGAACAATGAATCTATTTTTCAACTGTTAGAGCAATCAATCCATTTTCAACTACTTTTAGATCAATCAATCTATTCTTCAACTGTTGTTAGAGCAATCAATCAATTTTTCAACTGTTGTTAGAACAATGAATCTATTTTTCAACTGTTAGAGCAATCAATCCATTTTCAACTACTGTTAGATCAATCAATCTATTCTTAAACTGTTGTTAGAGCAATCAATCTATTTTACATTTCCATTTATCATGCCATTTTAAAGATGGATCGTTTTAAATGCGATTGGAATATAAAGAGTAGACCTTATCCACTGCGCACCCTGAAGTTACTTCTAATATGTAGTTTTAATGCGGAATTCGATATATCGAACTTTTACAAACTCATAGATGTCAAAACTATCTAAAACCCACAGTTTTTATAAATGCTTGTTGACGAAAAATAAACTTTGAACTCTTATCTAATAAACTGAAATATGATCATTTGTATCGGTTATAGTGATTATTTTGTAATCGTTAACCTGAACTGATCAATAGAAACGTTAGTCAATTCTTAATAAAAAAAGTCAACAAAAAGAAATTTAATAAACAGGTTCTGACACCATCTGTTATATAAACATCATAAACTACATTTATCCCTTTGTAATTTGTACATTAATTCCTTTGTAAGTTTAGTTTAGTTTAGTTATATTAACGTCCCGTTTTAAAGCAACACTAGGGCTATTTTGGCACGAACCTCGTAATTTTGAACCGCGGTCAGATGACAAGGATGACACCTAAGCTGTACCCCTCTCCAAACCAAGCCACACCAGGGGGAGGACGTTTGGCTCAGACGGTTTAACGTACACTGTGAATAAGAAACTAAAATGTTATAAAAATTCTCTATCTGTCACTTCATATTATGCCGAGTTTACACTCGGCCAGTAGGCAGCGCATGCGTAGAAAGGCTGAAAAATGCTGTTCGGTCGATGGCAAGTAATTGTCCACATTGGACAACAACATGCCGCTGTATAGTATTTTTTTCCCTTACTGCGCATACGTTTGTAGAATTTCGAGTTGTTTTTTCTTGGGGGGGGGCGAAAAAATTGATCACTTACAGAATAATTCTGACATTGTTTGCTCTTTCTTCTTTGTAGTGCGAAGTTATAGGCGGGGGGTCATTTTATTTGCCATTTATTTTTTTAGAGTTTTTCAAATTTAGGTATGTTGAACTTTTCATTTTATCCTGTTTCTTTGTGTAAATATCCATCATTTTAATACGATACACAGGGGGGGGGGATAAATTCAGGCACGCCAAAACGGCGATGATGGAATGCCTGAATCTTTCTTATGAAATTGTAGCAAACATAAATCAGTCTCTTTCTACGCATGAGTTGCCTACTGGTTGTCTTATAACTGGTTGTGAGTAAACTCGGCATAAGTAACATTTAAGAAGTGCATTTATTCGTGAATGAATGAGTATTAAATGCTACCAGACAGACACAATGCCATACAAGAGAATAAAACTGAAATGGTTGCCTAGGAAAAGCAATTTCAGTCTTCAAATCCTGTGTATAATAATGCCGGGTTTACACTCGACCAGTAGGCAGCACATACGCAGAAAGGGAGTGAGTTACGTTGACCACAATTTCATAAGATAGATTCAGACATTCCATGCTTGACTATAAATTGCCTTTTTGGCGTCCCTGAATTTTTTCCCTGCCTGTTGTATTAAAATGATGGATATTTATACAAGTAAACATACCTAAATCTGGAAAACTATAGGGAAAAAATGGCAAATAAAATGAAAAAAAGCAACCTCGCATCAGAAAGAGCACAGAGAGAAAATGTCAGAATTAATCTATCATAAGTACTCAATTTTTTTCACGCCAAAAAAAAACGCCAAATTCTACAAACGCATGCGCAATAATAATAATAATAATAATAAAAAGATACAGTGGCATATTGTGAACATCGGGTAAATTGCTTGCCATTGCCCGAACAGTATTTTTCAGCCTTTCTACGCATGCGCTGCCTATTGGCCGTCTTATAACTGGCCGAGTGTAAATCCGGCATAAATCTTATCAGTTTGTTTGTTATTTCGTGTTTATCAGTGACAAACACCCTAATCAACAAATCTTTGAGTATGGAATTAGTGGTTGATGATACGGCTCTCACAATCGAAACTATTGCTCTATTTGCAGAGGACTGCATCAAATTTGTATTAACATGGCATAATCTGACGTGGCATCCTCCAGTGCCTCGAGAATTTCTTCGTAGGTATTCTAGTGACGATCTGTTTACTGTGGAAATTGGCAAAGCTTTGGCTGAAGATTGCATGGCAGATGCGTGCGTAGGTGTAGGACAGATGACCGGTTTTAGCATTGAGGCATGGATTCAAAAGCCTGTGGACGAAGCTAGGCGGTATGTGAGTCGGTGCTTTGCGCATTATATACTTACGTTACCCCTAAATGGCTTCAGACATCTATATTTGTGGGCATTCGCTTGCCAACTGTGCCGCCAAGCTATAATGCGAAACAGAAGAATCTTCGTATCTCATGTACTTACTCAACTTATCAATATTATGTATGTCCATTACGGATACTGGACACATTACAAATACCTTAATACGAAGGCAAAGTCTTACAACTTGATACATTTTTTCATTCACAATCGGCACCCAGATGAAGCATACTCATCTGGATCATCCTCTGAATGATGACTAGAGTGTTCGTCGGTCGATTCAGGAGATAAAATTTTGTTCTTTTTTTAAATCGATCTGCAGAAACTAACGGATGTTTTATTGTTATAAAAAAGATTCTATTGAAATATTTCTTTAACTGGAAAGATTCTAATTGTTTTATTTCAACAATTACCTGTAACTAAGTTAATGGCAAATATGATTTGTACTTATCAATTTTTTTAAATGTCTTATAATTCACCTTTCTTATTTAGTCTGTACTAAATTATTCAAGTGTAACTCGTTTTGTCTGTTGCTTTTTGCACTATAAAACAAAACTAATAGCTCGATTATGACTAAAATTTAGAACAAAAACGTATGTTAATCCACTTTGCATTTTAATTGCATCGAAACAATCTCTTTTGCAGCACAATATCATTAAAATAAGCCAACTTGCAATTTAATTACCTCGAAGCAGAATATTGTTTTCAATCCTTTTCTATCACTTTTGCAAATTTTGAAGGAATTTTTAAATTAAAATTAAGATTATTTTATTTTGAAGCCTACTTTCAGAACAGCAAAAAGTGTTTTTAAATTTTGAAAAATTATTCTTTCAACGCAATACATGTATATGAACTGAGTTTTCAAACTATATACCTTTGATTTCAGGAGTGCATTATTATTTCACAATCTTAATAATATCCAAATATAAATAGACTTTTCAGCGTTAGTTGCATATATATTTGATACAACTTATTAGCGATATTGTTTAGTATTCTTCTTACTGTGAACAATAATATAATATATGAATGCTTCATTATTTATTTATTTTGATTTAAAAACAAGTAGTTTATACTTGTTTTTCATTTTTTTAATGTTAATAATGTAAGGCAAATTTTAATGAAAAACAAATATATTTTTATTAAAGTAGATCTTAGTTTTGCAATACAATATCAATATTGCAATTAGATTCAGTTTAAACCAATACTTGTAAAATAATACAAGTATACATTCCAAATACACAATTTTCTACAACATTGTTACGTAATTGAATTAGCTTGCGAATATTGTAGAATATTGTGAAAAAAATATTAAAAATAGTTTAGTGTTACTAAGTATGAATTGCATTAATTAAAACAGTTTCCATGGTTCGAGTTTCTTGAATTTATAAACTCGATCTTTCGAGATTATTTCCTCGTATGCTCCTCGAATAAAAAGATAAAAACATCGCAAAAGCCAAGAATTTCGAATTCGTTATTTTGGCGAATTTCCATGCTTCAAACCACCTTGTATCGAATTTTGTATGTCCTTTGAATATTATAACTCAAATACTCACTGAAGTAGATGCAAGACGTTTAGTACGTGCATCAAATTTGCGCAATCTAGAACGAGATTCATACACGGGAAGTCTATCTTGCAGTCTGAGTGGAACTGGACATAACTACAAAAACTGGCAGAGCTAGATAAACAAAATTTGGTAACAGGTTTAGCATCTAAAATGTAGTTTTGTATCAAATCCTTCACATTTTTATCCTTCTTGAATCTTGATTATCAGTCGATCTGTACTTATGCATGAGCGTAAATGCGGTAGTTCAAAAACTCACTTAAATGACTAAAAGGTGAGATGAGATCTTGCTACTAAAATTTTAATTTTGTTAAATATTTGTTCAATTATTCAAAATAAAAGGCATTCGAAATATTTTTTCCGGGTATAAAGCACAAAACTCCCAAGTACGGAACTCTAGAAATAACAAAATTTTTATGGGAGAAGGAAGGAGATAACACCTTTATTAGAGAGTATGCAAGAAATCTTTAGAGAGATCACTATAGCTGGTTTATTTAGACGTACAGCCTTATGAAAGTATAAAGTTGTTTTTTTCAGTAAGTATTGTAGAGATGAATATCCGTATTAAAGACTAACAGCAGCAAACTAATCTGTTATAAATTGAGGGTAAAATCCTAGTTTAGCGTACCCCTTACTTCGCCAAGGATGCCAACAGTACCAATCAAGATGGCTGACCATATAAACAATACTATGAAACAGTTACAGTTATGTACCATTCTTATTAAAATTATAAGCTTTATTGATCACGTTTGTCTTATATAAGAACACTTCTTTTTTAACCTTTATGGACCATAATTGCTGCATCGATTTTGAATACTGAAATAAAGAATTTTTGCAAACCGAGTGCATTGGTCTGTATTTTAAACAGAAGGATTCGAACGCACGATACCTTCCCCATCTGAAGAAGTCAATGAGCAGATTTTTTAACTTCAAAAAATAGCCTAGGGCTTCGCTAGTAACGGAAGCCGGAACTTAATAGCTTCGCTAGCTCATTAAATTTAATGATTCTGAAAATAACAAAAACAGTACAAGGAAAAATGCTACTAGGAGCGAACGAATGCTTCTTTTGAGCAGGAAACAATGAAGGAATTCCCATAAAAGAAACAGCGGAATTTTTCAGTGATGCAGACGTTGTTCTGTCGACACAAATGTATTTCGAAATGTAGACATCGAATTCATAAATACAGTATTCCTCATAATTTTTGTGTTCATAACATTTCTGATTATCCCAATCATCAGACATCAGATTATTGAACACTCAAAGACTTAACGAATAATCACGGGAAATCCACGAAAACAACAATAAATGGCAAAGAATTAATTCCGTTAGAATGGTAAGATAGTATTAAAATGAAAAACTGTGAAATAAAAACAAACGATTCAAAAAGGTCGAGCATAGGACTTTTACTTTTTATTTTCATTTCAGAAAAAATTTAGAAACAGACGATTTCAATCAGAATAAAATAATTTGGCAAGAATTGTAAAATGATAAAGATTATTTATTCATAGTTCACTTTAGAAATAACATCGAATGTGTTATAAGCAGTAATGATGCTTTTAATTATAAAACTCAATTTAATTAAATTCTGTAATGGATGTTTATTTGTCCATTATTTTTAATTTTCATTTTTTACAAAATTCCTGTAGTAGATGAACAACTCAACAAGCGAAAAAATTGTAAACAAATCATTATTAGGTTACTAGGAAAATAATTGAGCCTGCTTTTTTTTTTTTTTTTTTTTTTTTTTTGTTTTGTTTACCCTATTGACGACAAACTCGGGGAAACACGAAATTAGGATTCAACCAAATTTAGTTTAGATGCATTATAAAATGATCATTTGATTGCTGAAGCTCATATCAGAAAAAATAAACCTTTCTGTTAATGGCATAATCACGATTTCTTTAAACTAACCGACTATTTTTAATTGAAAAATATCATCTTTAGTAGGACAACATGCAGGTCGAAAAGGTCTACAAGAAGAAAAAGGTATTTTATGCCGCTGAGGCGTTCGGAAAGAAGACACGGTCCAAATAGTGGACTCTGCCCAGATGTTAATAACAAATGTGTAGTACTTACGACGAGACAGTGACGTGGGGATTTTCGAATAACCAAATATTCGAATAACCAAATATTCGAATAACCAAAATTCGGATAACGAAAAACTTTTACGCAATCTATGAACAATTCTTACATGTATCATCCTTCTACTGATTGAATGGAATTTTTAGTGACATGGCGAACATTCTCCAGAATTTTTCAAATAGTATTTTTCATCTCCATTAATTACCTACTCAAAGCATTAAATTCAATGTAAGTTTTCTAAAAATTGTAATTCAATACAATTACTGTAATGAAAAAAATCTGAAATTGACGGTTTATTTACATTTGATTTTCATCATTCAAAAAGAGAAGCAATTTCAGCGATATATATACTGACGACATTAACACCGGTCAACCAAGTACAGCTGTAAAATTTATACGACTCTAAAACATTTCTTCATCTTTCCAAGTGTATATTTGCTTATTTAGTAATTTTCAAATTTTCCATTGCAATCGCCTTTTTTTTTTCAGTAATAAATTGTTAATGATTAATTTCATAAAAATGAAATATTCTCTTCACTGTGATTTTTTCGCACAATTGAGCTCGACGTATATATACGCCATCGTTTGTTTCTGATCATGCACATCTAAAGCGCTTTTAAAATTTAAGTCCTCATTTAGCTCGTTAATCCTTTCCATCCGTAAGCCGAATCACTAGCGCACGGCGATAGCTATAGTCTGTGTATTTTCTGTAGACGGTTCAAGGTCACATTTTCTACCTCGTTATTGGTTGTCTGGTACCAGTAACGCGGTAGAAAAGGTGACCTTGAACCGCCTACAGAAAATACACAGATTATAATTATCGCCACCATTGGTATAAAAATTTTGGGAAATTATTCATTTATCGCCAGCTAGGCCTTTATTTTGGTTTCAGTAATAAAAAATATTAAATAGGGTTTATTTTCCATCTATGATGGAAAATAAACCCTATTTAATTTTTTAGTTCTATTTTTATATTGTATTGTGAAGGTGAACATTTCAAGACATTCCCGATAAAGATTCGATAATACAAATTCTTACGGCATCTTGAAGAAATCATCGGACATTCACAATTCCGAAGCACCTAGTAAGGTTTGTATTGTGCGATTAGCAATTAATTTCGCACTTTATATGACCCTGGATGGATGCAAGAGGGCGCTGATTTACTGCCACGTGGGCTAGTTCAATGTTAACTTTTCAGTTTTCATATTGAATGCATACAGCTTTCTTTATCCCATGGCCAATTTGCATACAACTTCCTGAAAATTAATTAGACAGCAAATGTTTAAAAGACTCTCTTTGAACAAGTAGTAAACGGTTTACAAAAGATATAAAGAAATAAAACTCCGTATGATATTTTTTCAGCAAATGTTTAAAAGACTCTCTTTGAACAAGTAGTAAACGGTTTACAAAGGATATAAAGAAATAAAACTCCGTATGATATTTTTATATTTTAAAAAATGTACTCACATTCAAAGCATTAAACTTAATATACAACGATTATCTAAAAAATATTTCTAATTTCCTATTAATGACAAAGAAAAAAGAATATTATATTAAAAGCATAGGATTCTTTCCCTGCAATATCTGGACAGTATGTTACAATCGCGCTTGCTAGTTTGAAGACAGGAAGTGCTTGTCAGACTCATTGGCGTTGTAGCCAAAGATGCGGCTCTCTCTTTCAGAAGGTGTTTTTGCAACAACATTATTACGATAGACCGCGATTATTACATTTTTTTATTCGAATTCTCCGGTGACTCAAATTTTTGTCTTGTGCTTTAAATTTTCTTAATTAATCTGTACTTTGAGTCCACAGTGATTTTGAATGCATTTTTTAGGCAATAAACTATAGTCAGTGTATTTTCTGTAAGCGGTTCAAAGTCACATTTTCTACCGCGATACTGGTACCAGACAACCAATAACGAGGTAGAAAGTGTGACCTTGAACCGCCTACAGAAAATACAGACTATAGTCCGAGATACAATGTTTTCAATAAAAACCAGCAAATAATACTTCACTCTTTGAAATGTTTAATAATTTAAATATTGAATTCATTGTAATTTTTTTCGTAATATATATAATTTATTTTCTCGTCATGTGTTAAAAATATTACCTAATAAAAGTAAAATATTGCTTCGCATTTTAAGTTTAAAAATAGTTGTTTCCTGTTGCTTATTCATATTTAAGCAACTTTATTAAGTTCTTTTTTTTTAATTGCAACTTAGTTACTGTGACCCTATTGACTACCAATAAGTCAACGAATTACTTAACCATACATTTGTAAAATTAATTATTTGCGTATAAAACACGATTTGTTTTAAATATATCAAAGAAATTTCTACAAACATGTATTGATATAAATTATCAGTAGTTGTTGGGGTTTAAAATAAAAGAATTTTTAAAATTTCAAATGAAAAATAAGGGGATATTTATGTTTGAATGTTACCATCACCGAATAATTATATACACCGCGGAACAATTATTCATATATCAGTTAAGTGAAGAAAAAAAAACTTGTTTTGTAACTTTGCAAAACTAATTATTAGATTCAGTACCTCACCTACCAATTCATATGTAAGAAAAAGTCGTATTCAAGAAGAACCATAAAAGAAGTATTTATATCAGCAAAATCTATGTTGTTTATGGGAATTTTAATAGGTAAAGAACTAACTCAAAGCAAATAAATTATATAAAATTGTTATATATTATTGGATTTTAAAAATGAGCTATGTAAATAAAGTTATTATTTATGATTCTATCAACTGTAATTAAATAAATCTTATCTGACAATTTTTTTCTTATTTAATTTCAGTTATCGATAATTCTGTCTAAAATGATTTTTTAAAGATGTAAAAACTAACGTTTTTTTTATACTATATTATAAGTAACTGGCTTATAAGAAAATATTTGCTAGAAAAAAAATGAATCACAATGATAAAAGAATTATTTCGAACAATGTACAAAATGTTTGTCATGTATTGATCGTCTAGAAGGTGGAATTGAACCACTCTGATTTTCATCAGCTACGGGTTTGAAGCCAGCACACCGGAGCACCGATGGTCATCTGAGATGAAATTGCACACGCTTTTCCTAGTATATATAGTTATTTTAAATGTTTAAAATAATAAAAGTGGTAACTTAGTAGTTCACATTGTTATGACATTTTGACAAAAATCTTTAATAATAAGCCGTAGATGAAATGGTACAATACCTCTCTGCTGTTTGTCAGAGCATTCTATCTGAAATGTTTTGATGGGCATCTGCTAATTTTGTCTTCAAACTGCAACAACGTTGTTCCTACAAACGGTGGTTATTTTCAAAACATTGTTTTCCAATTTTCCTTTTCAGCAGCGCCATCTGATGACGAACTTTGTAACATCATTTTGAAAATTGATTAGAACAAATTTCATGGTTCCATACATTTCTATCGTCTTCCGGTGTTTTTAAATTGATTTTTCAATTAGTCGGTTATTTTTCGAACACCCAATAAAAACATCCAAAATGATTTTAAAATAAAAATGTTCGACGCCATTAAACACGTCATTTCAATATATCTAAAAGTTTTAAATGTCCATTTTGACTTCGGAAAGTAATTTCTGCTACATAACTAAAACTCAACTTTATACTGTTTTAAAAATTTGATAAAGCAATAATATTCATATGAGAAGTAGAAAATAAAATCTACAAATTTTGCCATTGTGATGAACAATAAGCGTTGAATAACATAACAACTTTAATTAAGATGAATCGACATCGAGATTCCATAAGTCTAAATATAATTTCTTGAAATAATTATTATTGTATTGCTTGGATGAAAAGCATACGTTTTCTTTGCTTAAATTATAGTATTAATAGCAATGCATTAACACTTTGAAATAAATATCTAAACCTTTTTCCTATCGAAGAATTACTTATAATAAGTATTCACTTGCTTTTTGCTCAGAAAATTATTTGATGAAATAGAAAATAAAGCTGCTTACTTTAACTCTTGATTCATACGCTTTTTACTTTGAAATAATATTTTCTATAATAAGTATATTTAAATTAAATTTAATTATATTTATAATTAAATTCTGTCAAATATTCAATTCATCAATATAGGAATAAAATAATGCACCACTTTTAAAAAAGCAAAATTTTACATATATAATTTCAAAATTAAGGTCACAATCGTGCCTTAAACTAATGAGTAAGGAAAATAACGTGCCTTGGTAACGCTTGGCACCACCAAGCAAAATTTGGTACCAATTTTTGGAGAGGCACAGGTCGTCCCTAAGTGGTTTGCTTACTTTCGCAGGCTGCTGGGTTGTTGTGATCTGCCTCTAAATTTAAAAGAGAAGAAGATATCATTCATAACCAATGAATTCGTGGCATTTGCTTAGCATGCTAGTAGTTCTTGCAGACACGACTGTATAATTAATGATTGTGTGAAGCACTAAGAAGCGAAAAATTAAATTCATTATTTTCTATACACTATTGGAAACTTGTTTAATGTGGCAATCCACATAGACCGTAGCGCCACTCGCCGCAATGATCAGAACTAATTGGAAATATGTTATTTTGAGGTAGAAGAAACAACTGCCATTTCATTGTCATGACAAACATATAAAAAACAAGCCACTTTTTTTCAACGAATGTTATAAAATTTAATATATATATACAATTTCTTTCTATCCTGCTTTTCTGAACAATGCACTTCTTAGCTAGCATTTTCATCAATATTTATTCCTTTCCTCATTTAATTTTTCAATTAAATAAAATCCGTAATAGTGAATTTGGAATATAAATTAATGCAATCACATTTTTGTAACGCTGTAATAATTTAATACTTACGCGTGTAATTAGTAAGTTTTAATATTTTTCACAATATTTACTCTTTTTTAAAATAAAAATCTCATATCTTTTTTTAAGTCCACCGGTTATTAAATTTTATTAATTATGGTAATGATATACTAACTATCAGATTATTTTTTAACTTCTTTATTAAAAAAATTATTTTTTAAACAGTAATTTGTTTTTATTGAATTTATGATTAACTCTTATTTAAACTTTTAAAATATTTAATCATTTTGGAAAAAGCAGTGAACTTCACAAGATGAAAACAAGTTACATTTTTTAAATGATTTTGTAGCCTTTTATATTCAAAATAATATCAATACTCCTTTGAAATAATCAATACAATGTCAACTAATTTTATTGAACAAACAATTAACAAAACAATGAAAATATATAACATTTCTAACACATTAATGAAGATCCTCTTAAGCAAAGTCGTTTGTAAAGTTCATGCATTTAATTGAAAAATTTTGTTAAATATAGATTAAAACTTTACATTTAAAATTTGCTGCAAAAAGTTTCAATGTTCTTATGTTTAGGCAGATACAAATTCATTACAGATGCTGTTGTGCTTGTTGTGATCTGCCTCTTGATACTTAAGAAATGACTTTATTCGTCATAATAGTTTTTCCCGTCTTTGTGATTGCTTTTTCATCGGCTCACCCGGATGGGAAAAGCCGTAACGATGAAATCTAGCATGCCTCCTATATTGTTTCTTTTCTTTTTACAAAACTTGCGAGACTAAGAGGGCACTGTGATCGTTAGCCAAGAGCTGAAGTGTGCATTTCAGATGCGGAGTTTTCGCTGCAACTCTTGATTAACTATCGCAGCGCCATCTCAGGTATGGGTTAAGAACATGTTTTGAGTGTGAAACTCCTGAACAAATTTTATTCGAAATTCCTCCGGTTGGGAAAACAGGTACGATTTATCGGGCAATATTATATTTGCATGATATAAATTTGCGAGTTTATATGTAAATTATGTAACTTTCGTTTTTCTTTGACAAACATAATGTTTATCATGTGGATTAATATCTGAACTCGTTTACATTTTTGTAAAAAAAAAATTCTGTAATTTCAAATGTGATTTGCGTTGTTTGCAAATTTCTTATGTAATATTTTTCAGACACAAAAAATAGTTCTTAGCTCTAAAAGGAAATATTTCACTAGAGAAATTAAAGTGTATCTTGGGAAATTCCAGATTGTGTAACAAACACTTCTTTGATTATTGCTTTACTATCAGGCTGAAGAAAAGATTAAACAAATTTGCATATCCAAATATTACAAAAAGAATGCCATCTACGGCAGAAGTCGATTTTTCTTCTTTCACTTCTCCAGTCTATAAATTTTAAAACATCAACACATTATGCAAAAGATCATCTAAAAGAATGATTTGAAGATCTGCTATCAACCGCAAATGTTGCCCTGCATTTTTTTTTTCTTTACCTTCTCATCTGTTGAAACTAATGGGGCAGAAACACTACCTGTTCTAAAGATCTCCTATATACTCCAATAATATTTTCCTAAGTCACAATCAATCATTTGCAGACAACGCCCAAAACAAAGAAAATGATGACTTTGCTTTCAAATGTCTCCAAATTAAGGAAAAGACTATATGAAAAGTGTACCTCTTGTCTTTTGGGACAGCTACAAGTAAAATAAATCATATTTGTTTGAATTCATTCCATCTCAGATGCATATACAAGATTGGTCCAGCCATAGAGCTGAGATACTAATAGAGGGAGTGCAACCCTACTTTGGTGCAGGACAAGATAAAATCACGTGACTTGTGGACAGAATTTGTGTTCACTGTAACCTCATTCTCCGTTCCCCATTATATTTCAATGTCAGATTTTTTCTCGCTTTTAACTGTTGGATTTTAAAACTTATTTAAGCCATGGTTAGCTATTGCCATGCAATTGGATGCAAAGAAAAAGCTTCTAAGGATAGTTCTGTATCATTTCACAGGTATGTACAATAAACATATTCTGTTTATATCCATTTTAAGTCAATTTCAAATTTCGTAACCTCCATCACTCAATGATTTTGGTGTTAAAACTGAATAATATTTCAGAGTTTGGTTTAGTTATTGTATTAAATTTATTTAATTTGTTATTAAGCTTCATGTAAACTGATGTAACTGCATTATATTTTGTTACTTGCTTTATTTTAATCTCGAATGTGCTCCAAGTGCTTGGCTGCAAGCTTGGCGTGATATTTTCTCGCCAATACAAGTATTTACATAAAAACACTATTGGTAATTGGTATTGGTAATAGAAAAAAAAACACTATTGACCGATTGTGTATTTATTTTAGTGCAAATAAAGTTCCTTATTATTTCCATTATTATTTTTTTTTACCATAAATATTCGAATCGTATTATACCGTAAAAGATATTAAATCATCATTGTGAATGAAATAGTGAAACTAAAACGTTTTATTGAAAATGTTATATAGTAAAATTTCATAAATGGGCTAGCAGTAATTGCATGTTTTTATAAATTTTAATTAAGATCTAATAAGAAACTAGTGGATATTCTAAAGATAAACTTTTAAAGAAAGAAATGCTATCTTTACAGATAAAAATTTTGTCTGAATGTTAACTTTATTAATAACTTGCGATATGCACATAAACTAAAATCACCGTTTTCGTAAAAATTTCAAATGTCCTTATTATTTTGTATTAAATCAACACATTTAAGATTCCAAAAATGATTTAATTTTGTTTCTGCGGTAGTTAGAAGCAATGTTACCGCCAAGACTATAAACTAGAAGCGAAATATTTAAAACTGATATTAACAAGGAGAAGGCACGAGGTTTAAAATTGAGTTCGGAATGAGATTTTGTATCATGATAGTATACATTTAGAATGTTTATTAATGAAAATATTAAGACTCAATAGTCAACCTTAAAACTTTCAAATTAGCTTATATACTAATAATGTGTTACCCGAACGAGCGCTCGGGTAGTGTAGTGGTTAGGCCACTGGCGTAGCATTCAGGAAACCTGGGTTCGATTCTAAGCTAGCGTTGTTGTTTTTTTTCTTTCTAAATTATTTCAAAATAATTTAACAGTTTTAATTAATATCTTTTTCATTTTTTATGCAACAATAAATATTATTCAGAATATTCAAGAAAAAAAAAAAGACCTGGGTCACTTTTATAATCTGCTTTTATGATAAAAGGGTGTTTTTTTTTTATCAGCATGAGATAATGATAAAAGTATTTGAACATGTAATGTAAAATTAAAAGATGTTTGGGGGTAAAGAAAAGAAATAAAATTTTTACTTAAAGAAGAAAAATACTCACTTTTAATTAATGCACAATAACAAAATAAAAAAGTAAATATAATTTAAATCAATAAACTCGGCTACTGATGTAAAAAAGAAAACATTA
>JAPMOR010019796.1:367953-418151 GCA_026543865.1 Argiope aurantia
TGCGCGGTAGTTTTTGAGTATGCCAAGATTTGCGATATGGCGCCAAAAAAGGCCAGATTTCTCACACGTGACTTCGCTCATGTTGATCACTTGTTTAGACTAGAAAATAGCGACTAGCTTCCTCCATTTATATCAGCTCTATGGGTCCAGCAAAGGAAGGCCTTGGTCAACGACAGAAAAATCTTTCGCACTTAATATTTATCTACATAATCCAAATACATATCGGATGCTACAAAAACATTTTGCTTTTCCGTGCAAAGTAACTGTTGTGAAGAAAAATGCTTTTTGCAAATGAATGGCTCTGCATGCCACTACGTTTGTATAGCTGTAACTATGACGTTGCTGTGTGACGTCGTTATGCATAAAAATATAGAATGAGGCAAACATCAGTGTATGCTCGGTAGTTGTTCTGAATAAATATACTTTACTGTACTGGTTGTAGGCTGAGTTACTTCCAACAGCGCCCGGAGTCTGGTAGATGCAGCCCATCATTCATAGAAAATGACACTATTTCTGCATTACCTTCATTATCTTTATTTAACTGTCCCATTTCAAATCATTACCTTCAAAAAGTTTTTACATCCTTTTAAGACCACATTTCAAAGTGATCGCATTAAAAGGAGTCGATTGTAATGAAAAACATATGCTCCATATATTTCCATAATACGCATTTCCAACAGATCTCTTACAGATTATTAAGATACTTTGACAATGTTTTTGAAACTGATTAAATTTAAAATGTAAAACAAAGGCCATCAAACTCAGTCCATTTCTAAGAAATTTATTGAAGAAAAGCTGTTGTATAGAACATGTGAATTTATTTTTGTGATGACGAAGCATCATGATTCAGAGATGAGCATCAAAAATACTGCAACGTACTTCCATTCTCATGGTTTAGCATTATAAAAATGTAACTATACCAGCAAATCAAAGAAGAGGACAAGCACCCATAAATAAAATCTCTTTTTTTCTTCTGCATTAAGCTTGTCCTGTTATATAAGTGTTCACTGTTAACTATAAAATAGGAATGAAAAATACTAAGCCAATCACTAATCTGAATATTCTTGTAAAGTATTTCGGTTAGAAAAAAATAATTAATGAGCGAATCAGAAATGTTCTTATTGTTTTCCTTTAAAAATAGTTTTTTTTTTCAAATAGCTACTTCAAATATATTACATTAGTATTAAAAAAAGTATCGATGTAATGCATTATTTTATTTTCTCTCTCTTTATTTTCTCTCTCTGGTTTCTTCTCAAGTTGAAGAAGAAACCACATGCCAGTGAATGAAATCGCCATCCCCCCTTCTACTTTTGAACTAAATGTGCGCCATTGAATTAACTGGGAAGTAAAAAAAATTGCTAATTTAAAGATTCTGATCTGATACTTAAGGTAAGGAAGATAAATTTTTATTAATACTCCTCCCTCGTCCAAAAATAGTTTTTCTTTTGTCCGTTTCTTTTTTCAATTTGCTGGTTCAAATATATTTTATCAGTACTGCAAACATTAGACAAGTCGTAGGGTGTAATGCGGTGTCTTATTTTCGTTCTCTTTGAAGAAATTTCAGCGCACCTTTCTTATTTTCTGACGTGACCTTGAAATTCTGGAGAATGGAGCCGATGATGAGAAACACTTCCACTTCAGCCAAAGACTCTCCGAGGCAGGATCTTTTTCCTGGAAAAAGAAAGTTGGGTATGATACACACAAGATGTTTCTGATTTATCTCTTAAACTCAGTACACAGCGACTTTTGCTTTGCAGTGGATGGAAAATTCCAAAAGAATGATATCTCTGTGGTTCCTTATTTTTGAAAATATTCGTACTCAAAATGCGATCACGTTATATCCAAATCACATAAAATTAGCAATTTCTAGGGGACGCGGTGCTCGGTGGTAATGTCTCGGCTTCAGAACCGAGGAGTTCAGGTTCGGGATCCAATTCCATCGAAGAATCATCGTGTAAGCGGGCCTGGTATACGTTAAATCCATCGGAGCCAAACGCCCTGCCACTGAGGTGGTGCGGAAACTTGGAAAGGGGAGTGGCAGCTCAAATGCCGTCATCGTCATTTGATCGTGGTTGAAAATTACGAGATTCGTTCCAAAACAGACCAGACCTAGTTTTTGTGCCATATTCACCAGTGCCTTCATCGCAGCCCATTGCACTTTTTTGGAATTAGAGAATTGTTGCCCCTTTCATAAATTCTTCGTCCGAGGGAAAACGTCTTATCGGATGACAACATGAGAATAAACCAGGGGTGGAAATATTGGAATGTGATGCATTAACGGGTCATAGAAATACTTTCACCTTCTCCTATAAGAAGTGGCAGTATTCATTTGCATTTGGAAACTGTTAAAATGTTTCGGATATTTCTGAACGCAGCAGTGTAATATTTTCAGCGACAGCATTTTAAAATCAGTGCCTTACATGGCAAGGCATGAAAGAGCGTATAGTGAAGTGGTGAACACAGCCTGGTCTATTAGGGTTTTTTTAATAAATGTGAAAGCGGAATGACTGTCATTAAATATCTTATTTCTCAATGCCATTGGGATTCGATATATCGATTCCTTCGAATGGGTTCGTAGAAAAAATCGCCATGTTTCAAGAGGATTTTAGTTATGAGAATTCAAATTAGAATTATCGTGTATCAAGTAAGACTGCTTTTTCGTAAACTAGATGCGATGTTATAAGTTTTTGAACGTGACTCAATCAAAAATCAAGATCGTAGAGGCATGCCACTGTGGATGTTTTGAGTACTATGTGTTAGTACCCAAGAAACTGCATCATTCATTTTATCCTGACGTTTAAATTTTTTTTCTTACTTATAATCCGAAGAGATGTTTCATAATCGGCAATGATTTAATTAACGATGGATCTCATGTGCATAGTAAAAATTTTTGGAGCTCTGTTTTAGTTAAATATTTTTACTTTTTCGTATACGTCGTACAGAGAAATTATTGTATTCGTCAAAAATTAACGAACTGCAGATTTTGACGAATCTATACGTTTTAGACCTTTTTGAGATCAAAAAACATGTTTTTGGAAAATATCTGTCTGTGGCAAGATAATTAAATGTAGCTTTGACCTAGACGGATCAAAGTTGGTATACGGTTATTAGAAGAAATTTGCAGATATCTGTCAAATTTTGAGCAAACTCCGTTCGGTGGAAGTCTGTCTGTCCGGATGTTCACATATAATTTAACACGATAACTACAAAACGAAATGAACTAGATAAATAAAATTCAGTTCACAGATTTAACGTCTACAGCGTAGACACGTATCAAAATTTGAACCAAACCGGACGAGGGGTTAATGATCTATCCGTTTGCAATTTTTGAATCACGTAAACGCGATAACCAAAAAACGCAATGAAATAAATATATAGAATTTGCTATGGTAATTTGTGATTATAGGTGTAGTTTTGGGTAAAATTTCTGTTTCAATCGGTTGGGAAAAAAATATGTCTGAAACACAAATTCGATTTTCGGATACTATTATCCGCACGCCAGGGTTTTAATGCCAAATAATTCATCAAGGATGACATGATAGATACAGTAAAAATGCCAAAAGTTAATATTTCGTAACTCTTGTATGTCAGTGCCGTGTAAAACGTTCTCTGGCATGACACTTTTATTAGAGAGTATGCTAGAAAGTTTTAGAAAGACCATTTGCGCTGATTTATATTTGTCATAATTTGTTTGCGTATAAATTGCTAATATTATTGTTAGCATTACATTAAAATATTTTCGTGTTTCTCGAGGTTTTATTTATATTTATAGACACTCTGAGAAGGTCACTATCGTGCTGTGATGAGTTAATGTGGTAATCTCGTCAAAATAGTTCTCTATTTTATGTGGTAATCTCATCAAAATTGTTCTCTATTTTATGTGGTAATCGTATCAAAATTGTTCTCTTTTTTATGTGGTAATCCCATCAAAATTGTTCTCTATTTTATGTGGTAATCTTATCAAAATTGTTCTCTATTTTATGCGGTAATCTCGTCGTTAAAAATTGTTCTCTATCAATTTTAACGTAACTAGAAAGAAATTTTTAAAAAAATGTCTAAATACTCACCAAGTCCGAAAGCATAATGCCTATTTTTGTCTACTCTTTTCCCATGTTCATCCAGAAATCTTTTGGGGTCGAATTTGAGAGGATCGGGAAAGATTTCGGTATCAAAATGCAAGGATGCCAAATTGGCGCATATGAGGCTGCGACTGGGAATTAGATAACCATCAATTCTCGTTTCCTCTGAAAGTAAAAATGCGAGGAATTAATTCAACTTGCTCTAATAATATCCGAATCAGACAATTTCATAAATTACGCAGATGCGAAGTTAAAAGAATTCTTATTTTCTCAAAGCATTTTGTTTGGATTTGTTTGCATTTTGATAATATTTGTAATTTAATAATATTTTCTTTTGTGTTTTGTTCCAGTTTATTTTATATTATTTTATATTATATTACTGTAACTGGGAACCAGTTTTATTTCTAATGCCATTAAATTTTGTCTCCTTGTGAATGGCAACATTGCTGTAAAAAGAATGCTAGTATCCATGGCGTCACTGTATTGCAGACATTTTTTTGTTTGTTTGTTTATGTGTCGTTCTCGTCTTAAATGTGAAATAAACCGTTGTGGTTTATTTTCACAAATGTTTTCGTCTTTAATGTTTTCGTTGCTAAAAGAATTCTCGTCTTTTAGTCTCATTCGATTATATTTCGAATATTATCCATTTTAATATATATTGCAAATGCTAAATTCACTCATGATAAAAAAAATCAATATAAGAAATGCAAAAAAAAAAAAAAAATGTCTATTCATCTTTAAAAATGAATGAAAATTTTGACATCGCTCGTGTGATTGGCAGTTTTCAATCTTCTGTTTTTTAAAATTAATAAATAATCTCATTGTCATGCCATTACCTTATTCAACTGTTATGTTATTTTTAATTGATTTTCTATATCTGCATTCTCCTCTGATAATTGCTGTCAATTTAGTGTGTGTTAATTCTGAAACAACAAAAAATTAATTTCTTTTGATATAACATAAAGCTGAGACCTTACTCAAATTAGAACAGAAACGAGTAATCAGATTCGGTGTGGCAATTCTGTAAAGTTCTTGGAGAGTGGCATCCAAATATGGTAAATTCTGTTTATCCGCGCAGGTCAGCAGTCTGTCACCACCTACTGATGAATCCAGTTCCTTCTGTGCGGCCTCTTGGACATCAGGGTGCTTGCTCAATTCTTCTAGCAAGGCAGTGATTGTTGAGCTAACTGTGGCCGTGCCCTCAAAGAGGAGATTCATTGTATTAGCCTGGAGACGCTCAACTGCAAAAAAAAAAAGTTGCATGAAATTAAAGCAAATAGAACTGATGATTATTTCAAAATAAACAGATGGAATCATTAAAATAATATTCTAACATTTAGAACCAACTGGTTCTAAAAGTTAGAATGTTTTAAAACATCGTAGTATGATAAAATCTTGAGTTTGATTCGTCTATTTTTATGCAATTTTCAAACATTTATTTTATTTATTACTTTTAAACTTTACTGTATATTTTAACTATAGAGCAATAGCAGCCTGCCTATGAAAAGGAATTTTATATCTTTGCAAATTACGTGAAGATTAATGCAATGTAAAAAGTACTTATGAAATTTTTAAAATAACATTAAAATTAGCGAAACAATTTACGGAAATAAGATTGATATTCCTGAAAAGATAATTTTTAAGTTTTAAACAGGTGTAAAAATGGTTTTTGTGCGATAATATACTCCAAAATTGTTGAGGAAGAAAGTATGATTAAGTATTTTTTGTTAAGTAATGATCTAAACTGTAATTTTTAAAAATCCTTCCTTAAAGCACTTTTACTAGCCAACAAATAGATACTACCAAATTTGGTAACTCTGCTTCGAACGGTATGACTGAAAAAAAATTTTGAGCGGTTTTTCCCAATCACTAATTCCGCAATCTGTTGTTAGTATGTCGCCTATAAAAATAACAATTTTAAAATGCAGCAGAATCTGAAAGTTATAACTGTTTTACTTTATAACTATAAAGGTATAGTTTGAGAAACGAAAAAAATAAAATAAGTTAAAAATTTCTTCCATAAATTAAAATAAAGTTGTTATAAACAAATCACACATTGACTATTCCGACCCTTCCTGAGATACATGAATAAAATCTGATTGACCGGATTGCCGTGACAGCATAGGTGAGATCTAAGGTTGAGTCCTAAGGGCTTTCGTCGGCCACGGTACAATCTTTCCAATGGGAAGTACTCCCTATCATCGGTAGGGGTAGTCGATCCTACATCATTTTTGTATCCACTTGGCTGGTGAAAAACTAACCTTCATTCCGGATATTTCTTATCCTCATATCTGAAGTACACCTCCCTGGATGAGTGTTATTATAAATCAATATCAGTATCATTCGTAAACTACCCTTCGTTTCAGAAACTAGTGGCTGTAAATTTTGATTTTTCGCCTCAGAAGGATGCAATAAGTTAAAGAAGAGTTAAGTTAAAATACGCAATAAGTTAAATGAGACCATTTCCAGAGTTCTTCAATAGATCTTCATTCATTTATATGCATTGATTTTTGTTTTCATTCCTTTTTTTTTTTCACTGTTTGTTTATTACGTTGTGTACCATTTTATTTTAGTTCAAAACTTGTTTATTCAACATTCATACAGCAGATTTAATTTTGAGGATTACCCTTTGATGCTAAGTCATTTAATTCCACTGATAATTGGAAGTTTATTCGATTGCTAAAATGAGTAAACATCTATTACTGCTAATTGTATGTGAATATCTTCTCCGCCATTTTTCATCTCAGCCTATGTTAGAGAAATCAAGGTTTCTGTATCACAGAATAGACATTACTGTTATTTTATTGATATTAATTATTATAACATTTTGACATGTTAAGACAAATGTTACTTTTTTTTTTATTTATTTGTTTCTTGATGCAATAACTTTTGCAAAATTGAGGAAAGATACAAATGTTTTAAGAATATTTCTGCTTCTTCGCTGAGCTATGAATGCATCAGCTAAAGATTTCACTTGAAACATGTGTGAATCATTCAGCCCGGACGATTTTATTCATTGTGAGGCACAGGTGCTTCACACGGCGATTAACGTGCTTATTATCATTACTATTAGTATTGCTTAAACTAAATTAAAATATTTTCGTGTTCTCCGAAGTCCGAAGATTTATATATGTTCATAAACACACATGTTTCATGTGACAATTAACGTGTTTATATTATTACTTGCTATCAAATCAATCTAAATTGTCTTATTTGTAAATATATAATTAATAATGCAGTTATTTAAATTCTGCAGAAACATGTTTGGCTCATTGGTCTCAATATTTCGCCAGCCGTTATTTCTGGCAAACAGATACAAAAGGAAATAAATCTGAAAGGTTTAGGAAATACTTTTGAAAGCACTGACTGATTGTTGTGAGTCCTTATCGACATGTCGATTCGCTGTGACGATTACTCACTCGTGAACGAGCCTTCGTTATCTCTGCCCCGTGTCAGAAGCTCATTCCTGTGCTGCAGATAAGCTGGCACATAACCTCCGGATATATTTGAATCAAGGGCCTTCTCCTGCTCTTTTATTAGGCTGTTTATGATGTATCTCGCTATGTCTCTAAATGCCTGCGCTTTCCTCATTTGGGAGCAAACCAGGCATTTTAATCTGAAAAGGAAAGTTAAAATGCACTACAGAATGAATTTAAAAATAAAGTTTGAGAGTGACTTCTATAAAAGAAGCGTATTTTCATAAATTGAAGCAATATTTTATTTCATTTCCTGGTCGCCATTTGACCCGAAAATATTTGTCGAAATTAAAATGACATTAATCTGTTCTCTACTAATAATAAATAAGAATGTGTGTATTGTGTTGGTGTTGAATGTGTGTATGTGTGTATTGTGTGTGTGTGTTGTGCACAAGTCCGGCTCTTTGATCTACAACTACCAAATATGACACATTTGTATATCTTCGAGGATGGGGATATACAACTCGACACGATTATTTTTACATTCTAATTAGACATTTAATTAATTAAAAATCCAGCTGAATTTAGGAATTTTTTGAGATAAGCTTCAAAAATATTATTGTAAAAAAATAAAATTTACACTATTTCAAAATTTTAAAAAAAGAACTCTTTTTAATAACACCAATTTAATATTTGTGCAAATTTCATGAAATAAGGTTAATTTTTTAAAAAAAATCTGATTTAGAACAATAGATCGCATTGGTGTATTGAAGTTCAAATTTGAAAATGCACTTCCGTTTTCATTGTTTCGTTAATTATTTGATCGCAGGATTTTTTTATCGTCGAAAACTAAAGAAGAAAGATTTTTTTTAAATATTTCTGTAATTTACGAGACACAAAAAATGAAATTATAAAACCGCGAAATTTATAAAATAGACGAGCTGCACATTTACAATTTTAATAATTCCGGGATTTCATGGGACTAGTCTCCATTAAAAAGGTTCGTGTGCACAATAAATAGAACTCATTCAAGACAATTAAAATAAGACGACATTAACATCAAACAAATTGGAAGGAACATGGCCATGAAATTATATTTAAACTATTTATCTGAAATCCCATATAAGTAATATTCCCGGTGAGCAAGCTGGTTCGATACTTTTTTTTTCTTTTAAAAAAAATAATAACTGCATAATTACTGCAGTTTGTTCCATTGAACATACTTCACGAATTCTTACCTTCTCATTATGTCAAGGCACAGTAATTACTTATCTTAACTGTGCACCACTTGATTATGACAGAAACGTATTTGTCTACATGAATTGTGTCATCTTTTTAAAATTTGTATCTAGAATATTTAAACACTCATCATGCCTTGCGAATGAAAATATTTTAAAAAATCTAGAATTGTTAGAGACAATTTCCAAGATCGTTTAAAGATTTCTGTGAATCTCTGTAAAAAGTAAAAAGAAGATGATATAGTTATATAAGAGGTGCTTTAATCATGGCCCAATAATTATTTCTAAGCCATTAACGATATAAGTATATAATTAGAAAAATGCTTCATTTCTAAAAATTCTTTAAATACCGAAAAGAATAATATTTCAAACTGTTTGAGTTAATATTTCTTATGGATTAAAATTAAAAAAACTCTAGAATTTTATACAGTATAAAATTCTTTCTTCTGAAACCAACCGAGTTATTAAGCTTCGAATTGGCGATCGTTCTCTAGGCAATCAACGACTGCTTAGGGCAAGGCTCCCAATGTCTGGCAGATTTCTCTCAAAGAAATAGAAAACATAATGTAGAACATATGAACCAAAACATAATGTGGAAATTTTTTTTTACGTTTTTGCTCATATTCTCGATTTATCTTTCAAGTGGTACTTTATTTTTATGTCTTTGTCATTCTAGATATGCATTACGTTTTCACTTTCTGTTTATGTCATTCACTTATTACTCACTTTATATTTATGTCATTCACTTATATCACTTCATTTTGTATAATGGGTTCACTTTGTATTTTATGTATTTGCAAACTGTTTGATATTGCTGTACAATATACTCTGTCCACCGTCCTTTGGACATTGTATTTATGTGTGTTACTGCGTTCTCCATGCAATTTTCAATTCAGTCTCTTCCCTCAAGGATTGGACTGTTTATTATTTAATTTAAATATTTTATTTTAGTCAAATGAACTATAATGTATATCCTTAATTATGGCCCATATTCTGGCGATGGTTGTTAGCCTCTCAATAAATAACTAATGGTTTTGTCCCCAGTGACTTCCAAGTTCCTACCCTTTCGGGTAGACGGCTCGTCATAAGGCAGACCATAATGTGGAATTTTATGAAAACCGTTAAAAACAGAAATTATATCTGTTTTTATTCCCTTACCTGAACGCAAATCCCACGGCAATGCTCGCCTTTCCTTCGAAAACAGTTGTCATGTTCTTGAGAGCCCTGAGTAAAATTTCGAACGTTCTGTCCTGCTCGAAAGTTTTATGGAACAAAATGTGAGACATGATCTTTCCCGTCACATTGGATATGCTGGAGTACACGTCAACAGGTTGCTCTTTGGTACTGCGTATCCCTTCCATCATGGCCGTGATTTCTTCTTGAATCTTTTTTTCCAACTCTGGCTTCCCGATTCCAATGCTCTGGAAAACTTCGAGGAAAAAGCGTCTCTGCTCTTCCCACGTTTGCTTGTTTTCTTGTGCAAATCCTACATGTAAAAATATTGCGTAAATTTACAATGTAAAAAAATGCGTGGGAGATACTGTGCCGTTATTCCCTTTTTATTTTACTGTATATGTAGTATAGAGAAAGTATAGTAATTGTAAAAAAATTCGAACTCGAGTTTTTGACGAATCTTTACAATTTATATATCCCTAAGTTCAAAAGACACATTATTGGGAAAATTCCGTGACAAACATAACTCAAAAACGCTTTGAACTAGACGGTTACTATTTAGTATACGGTCTTTATACCAAAATTGCAGATTTGTATAAAATGTTGAGTAAAATCTATTAAGGGGAAATTGTCTATCCGGCTGTTCGAATATAACCCAATACCTACAAAGCAAAGAGAGCTAGATAGGAGAAACTCAGTACCCAGATTTAACATCTACAGTGTAGACGCCTGTCAAATTTTGAGCCAAATCCAGTAAGTAAAATCCAGTTGAGTAAAATCTATTCAAGGGAAATTTGTCTATCTGGCGGTTCGAATATAACCCAATACCTACAAAGAAAAGAGAGCTAGATAGGCAAAACTCTGCGCACAGATTTAACATCTACAGTGTAGACGCCTGTCAAATTTTAAGCCGAATCCAGTAAGTAAAATTCAGTTGAGTAAAATCTATTCAGGAGAAATTTGTCTATCCGGCTGTTCGAATATAACCCAATACCTACAAAGCAAAGAGAGCTAGATAGGAAAAACTCAGTACCCAGATTTAACATCTACAGTGTAGACGCCTGTCAAATTTTGAGCCAAATCCAGTAAGTAAAATCCAGTTGAGTAAAATCTATTCAAGGGAAATTTGTCTATCCGGGTGTTCGAATATTACCCAATACCTACAAAGCAAAAAGATCTAAATAGACAAAATTCGGTGCCCAGATTTAACATTTACAGTGTAGACACCTGACAAATTTTAAGCCAAATCCAGTAGAGTAAAATCTATTCAGGGGAAATTTGTCTATTCGGCTGTTTGAATACAACCCATTACCTACAAAGCAAAGAGAGATAGACAAAACTCGGTGCCCAGATTTAACATCTATAGTGTAGACACCTGTGAAATTTTGAGCCAAATCCAGTTGAGTAAAATCTATTCAGGGGAAATTTGTCTATCCGGCTGTTCCAATACCTACAAAGCAAAGAGAGATAGATAGACAAAACTCGGTGACCAGATTTAACATCTACAGTGTAGACACCTGTCAAATTTTGAGCCAAATCCAATACCGGGTTGATTTCTGTTGGTCTGTACTTTCAGAAATAAATAAACACGAATTTTCTAAAAATGCAATGGCTTGAATATTTCAAATTTGGTGTGGGATTTTGAGACTGCACATGCAGTTTTGTGTCAAAATTTTGTTTCAATCAGTTGAGAAATACGCTGATATTATTAACCGCATACTAAGGATTCATCGCCAAATAACTCGCCATGTATGACACGATAGATTCTGTGATGTTGCTAAATTCACACCAAAATTTAATATTTCGTAACTGTTTCACTCCAATGCCATGAAAAAAATACTCTTGCATGACAAGTTTATTAGAGAGTATGCGAGAAAGTTTTGGGGAGACAACTCCCACTGATTTGAAAAGTCTTGAATTTCGATTTGTTTACAATAGTTAGTTAAAAATCAACACTGACTGATTAGAGTTGTTTCGTTTTGAATCATAAGGCACTTTGGGAAATGCTTACCATAATTTTGATTCGCTGGCAGATATGAAAGCAACATTTGAACATTTTATCCTCCGATAAAACTTGTCTTATAGTTTAAAGCCAAACTACTCATACCACTTTATGATTGCTTGTGACAGAATGCGAGTGTTTTTCAGAATATGGCGAATTCATGCTTATTTTCACTTATTCTGCTGTCGACGTCACTTTAAGTTTGGTATCTTTTGCAGATTTAAAAAAAAAGCAGTCAGAAGAACAACAGATATTGTGTAGTTAAATGCCATACACAATCGATTGACAAGGAATCCCAGCTGTCCAGAGTTCGGGAATGTTTTCTAAAGATTAGAACTAAAATGCCAATTCAATGGATTTCATTTTGTACCAATATCAACATTTGCATTCTTTAAGTATCTTATTTGAGTTGAAAAATCGAACGATTCGATTGATAGTTGAGTAGAAGATAGGCATGATATTTAGAAAGTATATAAAAAAATGTTCTTTCGCTTGTAGTATTAATTCTTTAGAAACTCAAGTATATGTGCGGTTACCCTAAAAAAAGCGTAATTTATGAAAGCTAAATAATTTGAATCCCTAATTTATATGTTTATATTAGTTTTTTCTTAATGCTATCTTAATGGCAATACTGGGAAAATGGAATATTCAGAAATTCTCATTTGAATAAGCATAAAAAGATATTTTAATATTGCATTCCAGTTTGTCATAAACTTGCACAAAAGACAGTATCATAATGTATATATTTTACAATCTATGCAATACATTCCTACAACGCTCACCAAATCTCTCTATTATACACAAAACTACATTGCAAATAGTTGTTCCTTTGTTGAATTTATTTGCTGCCTGCAAGAACAACTCTTTTATGTTTGATATTCTATCTAAAGATACAATGTGGGGTCACATGTTAAATATTTTCCCAATCATTCTATTAGCCTCGAAATCTCGCACATTTTAACTCCTGTTGAATGTTTTTGCTTTCATCATGTAAAACATATTTATGAGTGATTAGAAAACAATTACATTAATTAAATACTCACCCAATCCATCAGTTATCCACGAAAACACATTGTGCACATTTGGTCTCCTGTCGAATTCATTCTCACGCTTCAAGAACACCTCTTTGATGATTGGCCTGCTGTTCAGAACAACGATCAAATTTCCGCCGAGTGAGCGGAAACTGAAGATCTCTCCATAAAATTCACTCATACGTGCATACACCTTGTGAGACACAGCAGACAGGAAAGGATAATACCCTAAGAGCGGCAATCCACTGGGTCCAGGCGGGAGCTTCCTCATTTGGCTTCGATGAGCCATCATCCAAATAAACCACGTCCATATCGTTGTTAAACATATTAATACTACTGGATGTTGAAAAAAAGCAGCAATTTCCATAATTGAGTCTTAAAGCAGAGAAAAATAGAATTAATTCAAACCGATCTCCGCTTATTTGTTTTCAAAGTCTGCCGTCAACAATTTTTTCCTCGCTAATCGAGCATACAATCACTGATATCTATATCTCATATCTATTCAATGAAAAGATTCCCCCCCCCTCTTTCTGCTTTTTTTCAACATGAGATAAAACTCAGCTAAAGGCTGGAAAAAAAATAGAACAGACATATAAAATCTTCATTTGTATCGGTTTTAAAGGGCGTATACTGACAAGAACTTATCGCTTTTAAATATTTTATCTCCTACTTGTCAAATATTTTATCGAGTTCCATTCAAAGTGCTGTTCCAAAATCGTCTTCTTATGAACTTGATTTCAGTATGGTTGTGACATGCATTCAAATATGTTCCGATTCATTTTCATTTATTGTAACATTTTTATCTTTTCAAAAATTGTTGTCTTATTAACCTTGACGTGTATTACATAATTTTTATATTTTATTCACTAAATAACTCATTGTTTTACTGGGTTTTTTTTTGTACTTTCTTGAGTATATATAAAGAGAAAGTATTGTAAACGCGAGAAACTTCGAACTCGGCAATTTTGAGCTAATAGGGTAATTTTTTTAAACAAAATTTAGAGAATTGGACGAAACGCTTCAATTCAAATAATAAAGTTTCATGGCCTATTCGATACTCACATCAATGCAAGCATCTAATAAATATTAAGCCATTCTGATTCTTCAACAAATCTAAATTCATTATTTTCACTTTCATGAAATAAGTATTTGTGTCTATCCAGTTAATAGCATAAAGGGTTTTCGTTATCCAAACTCAACAACCTGTTCATTGAAGAAAAAGTGGGTTTCGTTACTCCAGAGTGTTCCGTTACCAAATGAAGTTAACTATTTCCACTAAAATGCAAATGTTTTATGAGCCTCAATCCGAATCCCCATCCCACAATACGTTTACAGGCTTCATTTTGTAGGGTTAAAAATGCAAGAACCGCTGTGAGTCCTTCTTCATGTTCGACACTGTGCAATGCAATGCGTTATGGGCGGCGAAATATAACATAACCAAACTCATATTTGGGGAAACAGTTGGTACACTTAAAGTACCAAGAGGCGACTGACTGCTGATGTCAATGATTAGCCACATTTTCGGCGCTAGAAGATGGGCCTTGCTTTCTTCCGCTGCCTAGTAGATTGCCATGTCACCAGTTGCTTCGAATTTCCGTTATCTTATGTAAGGGCACATGGAGACATTGGATCCCTTTGTATGCGGTTCACACGTCGGAATTCTTGTACAAAGGAGTTCTGTTAGTTCTGGAAGAGAAATTTTACCAGTAGCGTTTTTTCCTTATAAAGTAGGCAAGATTTGCAGAGAAATAATTAACGCTCGCGTAGAGCCATTATTCGATCGCCTATTGGTATTATTTCGGGATTGCAATATCGGACCAAAAATTCAATACCAGTATTCGGTATTTTTTAGATCTTAACACCGGGATACCGGTTTTAATACCGGTAGTAGAAATTTTAGAAAAAGAAAGAAAACACATTTGTTTCTTTGTTTTATTTCCCAATTTTATTAGAGAGTGTAAATATCACAAAAAATAATTTGTTACTTATAAATTATAACAGTATATAAAGAATCACAAAATAAGTAAAGGAACATCTAATTTATTTAAATCACAAAAAAGTGTAAATATCACCATTCAGTTTGTGGTACTATTAGAAATTTTTGAAATTTGATCTTAAAAAATATAATATCAATTCCACTGCCATTAAGCCTGGAACATAATTTTGCGCAAAAATTACCATCTGTCGAAAACGCTCTTTCGGTATCTACGCTAGTTGGTGGTGCTATTAGCAAGGCGCGATATACTTTTTCCAAGTATTTACCTCCAAATCCCTCGTTTTCAAATAAATCGATTTCTCGTCGGATGGTTTTGGATATAGTAGCTGAATTCTGTACTTTATTTTGGTTTGCTAAAAGTTTTTTATTTATCTCTAATTTTAATTTTTGTTCAAGAGACAATTCCTTTTCACTATCGACATTAGTGTCATCATAATCTTCGATAACTGTACCGACTTCTTCTGAATGTAGATAGGTTTGTAGGTAAAAATTTTTAAGAAATCCTACTATAAACTTTATCAGATTAGAATTGTTTAGTCTCTTTTCTTTTTCATTTTCATTTTTAAAATCATTTTTTCAATGTAATATATAATTCTTCAGATATTAATGTGTGCTGTTCTTTCAGTGACTGCATGAAATACATGAAATTTATTGTTAATAAATTAGAATCTCTCCGACATAATGCCTCAACAGCCAGTTTTATTGGAAGTAGAGCTGATACAGTTCTTTATATTAAGTCGAATTCACTATCTGAAAAATTAATTTGCAGGTTTAAATCGATTATTAGTTTTTGGGTTGGATTTCTCAGTTTCAAAAACCGCTCCATCATTAGGAATAAACTGTTCCAACGTGTTTTAGAATCTAATATTAACATATATTCTGTTTTATTTTCAGTTAGTATATATTTTTTGTAATATGACATTTTTTGTAGGGCTAAATATCGAACAATTTTTCGAACTTTATAAATTATAGGAAGCAATAATTGATGGGTTAATATTTCATCATCAGCAGCAATATCGTCTTCAACAATTACATTGTCATTAACTTCATTGCCAATATCATTCTCGCTCCCTTCAAAGTCGGAATCCGAAGTTTCTATATCCACAGTATTTGGATTCTACTGTTCTTTATCTTTTTCTTTCCATTTGACCTTGGATTTCCCCCATTAGATACTTTTGAGTTCATTTTTTTTTTCTAAGTGTATGTGAGTGTTGTGTTACTTCTGACAGCATTTTATTTTAACTCAAAATTTCGTATTGATATATGTAACCAAAAGTAATTTTTAAAAAAGCTTTCAGGAATGGTACGAAGAAAAGTTTACATAATATCATTAAATATTGTGACCAAGAAGCAGAAAACAGGAAATTAAAATATTCCTGAAAAAATTTAATAACATAAAAAAGAAACATTTTAATATAAAAAAGATTATTATTTTGTAAAAAAGTAATCAACAAATTTTAAGAACAGATTTTTTTTATTTATTCTTCATAATTTATGTCCCTTATAATAAATAAAAATTGCTGCGAAATATTTTACTGTGCATTAGTACCTTTTCTCTTCTGTATTACTAATTATCTGTAATGTTTGCGTCTCATAAAACCGCAAGTCTTTATTGTTAAATGCAAATATCTCCTCCTTTCATCTTTCCTCTCACCCCTATTTTGTTGAATTAAACCCATCCTAACGCATGCGCGAAAGCGCGGAGGGTTTTACAATCCATTGTCAAACAGTATTTTATCACTTCTCTTGATTGTACGATGCAACTTTGTATTCGCAGTCTAATTAATTTTACCCTCAAGAAAGACAAACTAAAAAAGTATACAATTTTGCTATGCTGGCGATCTTTGAACATTTAGTGGAGACAATATAAAAAATTTCTAGTAAATACCGAAAACACGGTATTTAAACTTGTGAATACCGGTTTTACAAAAGTGTACAAATGGCTCAAAATACCAGTATTCGGTATTCCGGTATTGCAATCCCTAGTATTACTTTTTCCAAAGAATATTAAAATGCATGTTCACAAATGAGTGCACACAAACACCATTTGTTTTATAACGCCATCTGTCGGTGATTTTTGGTCTTAAGATTTATTTAATAAAGTCAAGTGCATCATTTGAAGTATCGGCAATTGTAAATAGTGAATACTTCAAAGAATATTAGAAAGAAAAACTAATCGTTTATATGCTTATTTAAATAAATATAGGTTGAAATGAGAAATCAATCATCTATTTTATTGAAAAGGGACTCATAATTTGAACTACTGGGGTAACAAAGGACTTACAACTGCCACTAAATGATCATTATCATATAATATAACTGTCACAGGGCATTTGATGACAAAATATATAAATTTGCAAAAATATATTATGTAAACAAATTAATCCGTTTTTAAAAGATTACTTGTTTTGGGAAACTTTTTTTGATGGAATATAAAAAAGTGAGAAGTTTTTATTTTAAAAAATGACAAAAATTTCCTCGTCTCTAGAAAAGTAAAAAACTGTGCAATATTGTACAGATGTTTTAGTCAATGATGCAAATGTGCGAAAATAATTCATTTTTCAATTATTAAAATATTAGTCTACAATTAATGTAGTAATAAGTAGGAAGGAAAGAATAGGCTTCTTAAAAAAAAAGAAGCTTCTAAAAAAAAAGCAAGTCACTGCATTTATATTTTAAGTATTTTATTGAACATAAAGTAACCTTACAATAACAAACAAATGTCCTGTTACATCTATTTATAAAATATTCATTCTTTTTACATAATTATATAAAATAAAACAAAGAATGGTACTCTATCAAGATGAAAAAATCTAATATCTACTTAATTCAGAAAACAAATCAAAGTAAAATTATGTATTTCAATAACGCATACTAAATAATTAATCTACAGAAACTTTAAAATACTGCATGTTTAAGAGATTTGATGGCTAAGTACACTTGTTTTTAAAATTTTATTACAAGATTTATTTTAAGAAAATAATTAAAATAGAGATATAATGCGATAAAGATTATCCCATAAGATTCAAAACATAATGAATTAGCAGGGAAATGAAACATTAGTTACACAAACGAATTGAAACCGTTTCATTCAGTTAAATGCAGTCAATTTAGTCTGAGGTTTTAGAGAACGATACAGTATCATTTTTAATCTGATTTTAATCTTTAATCGGAGCCAAGATTTCAGGAATACCGATTCTGATCACAAAAAATATTTCTCAATGTCTTATGCAATTGCTATAGATTTTGCTTTTATTCTTTCAATGAACTTATAGGATTTTATAAAAATTGACCCAGGGTTTTAAAGAAATGGAAGAAACTCACAGAATTATTCAGTGGGAAACGCAAGAATTTGGAGCTAATTCTATAATTCCACTAAAAGTATGTTTCTATCGCAAAAATTGTGAAAATGATTAAACTAGTTTAACACTCACTCGTATGAATTTTACAATGGAAAAAATTACAATGATATACCAAGCTCCTTTCAAGTCGGCCTAATTAAATTAAAATTTCTGAATCTAAAGCAATCCTTCAACAGAACCCAAGAGAGCGTGCAATCGAATTTTAGTTTTATAACAGTAGCAGAATTATCAGGAATTTAGTTTGTTCCTTTTGAAAAAAACTGAGTTGCAGTAATTAACGCTTAAAGGCACGTGTAATGGTGAATACAAAGCAAGAAATTCTGTACACACCAATCATTCCTTTGGAATTCACTTTTCATAACTGATTCATGCAAAGACTCCTTTATAAGTTTTTTTAATATACTTTTGATATTTTCTTTTTATATAAGTAATTTTATAGCATTAATCAAAATAAAATCGGATTTATAGTCGTATTCTTTTTTCTAATGATTTCCCCAATTTTAGCAATTATAGTGTATATTATTCCCCAAAATAATTCGAATGTCAGGATTTGTTTAAAAAATATCTGTACATAGCAACACGAGGGGTTTTAAACATGATTATTGCATTTTCTATTTAAAAAAAAAAAATCATAATAAAATGTATTTTTATGGAATTCTGATTAGTTAATTTTTCTATTCTTATATAGTTTTGTATAAATATGATATTGCAAGCCATCAAACCTCAGAAATATTTAATTTTGTAATAATCGAGTATTAAAGTTGAGTTATTTTATTTAAAATAACTCAAATTTTTAAATTTCCACAATAGTTGCCTTAAAGTGCTTATTTTGAAGTCTCAAACTGAATGTGTAAAATGAAAAACGTATTTTAATAAATATATATTTGAATAACTTATAAAATTTACTCACTTAGTAAACTAAATTACTGAAATAAATAAGTTAGATATAATAAAGAGCTTCTTTAAACTATACAACTACATTTTCAATCGCTCGTCCAAATTTGTTCATGAAGATACATAATTAATGTTCACAAATTAACAAACATAGATGCATGCATTACCATCGTACTGTGATGAAACATTCCTGAGAAAAAGTGCAGAAAAGTTGACCAATGAACAGACTTCTTGGAAGGCGGTGCGATTTTAAAACGATTCGTTCAATGAACACTTAATTTGACAATCTTGTAAACCGAATTTACACTGGGATAATATTAGTTCGTTTGAATTAAAGTTTGCATCATTTGGTTCTTAATTCAACAAACAAATGGGAGATCAAGCTCCTTTTACATTTTTTTATACTCATTTTGAATGTTTTTTCGGTTCTTAAATGATCTTCGATTCTATTAATTTCGTGGATAAAATATCGATTCCTTTAAATTATTCAAAATTACTTTATTTATAAGCTTGCAGCTGTAATTGCTTGTGGAGATTATATTTCTTACTAAAATTATGTATTTCCTGTTAGCATAAGACATTGTACAAAATCTACAACAATACTCGATTTTCTAATTGCAGTTCAATATTGTGAAGATAGCGTAAATATATTGAATTTTGTGCTATTAAGGCAAGGTATTATCTTAAACTAAAAATCACCAATTCAACACCATATAAAGATACAAAACCCAGAAAGAATGGAAATGAAATCGAATTTTTATCACTAAAAAAGAATTTATCGGTTTTATAGTTTCCAACTCAATTTCTTAGATGATCCTACAGTTAATGAAGCTTTTCTTTTAAAGAAATATACAACATTTTTGGAATGAAAGCCCACAAGACCTTAGTTATCAGGAAAAGAACAAAACTTTTGAATCATTGTGTAGTATTTTCGAGGATATCACAAAAAAAGTGCATCAAAAATGCTTAGCTATAAAAAAGATTATTTCTAATCTGCAAGGAATTTACAAATTTCTTAATGGAGAAAAAATAATGAACACTTGCAATCTGGCAACTATTTTGTCCGCACTTTTCAATCAACTGTAGAATCACCTAGCGGTATAAACTAGAAACTATGAGAAACTAATTCAACATTCGAGTCAAAATAAATCGATTTAATTCTTCTTTAGAAGCTTTTTATTTTTATTCGGTTCAATGGATGATTTTTAAAATTGTTTCGAATTTATAATAGTGTATGCGTTTAGTGTTTGTACATAAAACAGAGGAAAATTTATTAATTTTTCTATCAAGGAAACAAGTTCAGATAGTAAAAATACGTGATCACAACAAAATCATGAAACCATCGATGCCTTATGTACATTAATGAGATAATTCTTTATGCAAATATTGCAATTAAAAATCTCATGAACCCAAAAATCAGTCAAACTAATGGGATCACATAATATATCTCGTTAAGTCTTATACTATCCCAGAATGTAAACTCGGATATACTTTTAGAAAATATAAACATGCACATTTGATTACATATATTCCATAATAAATAATCTTTTTTTTCAAGAATAAATATCATAATTTAAAGATTATGATATTATGAAAATATTTTTTCATAACATTATAATCTTAAAAGATATGAAAACACATGTAAATATTATCTCAAAGTGCACCTTTATAAGTGCTTGTACGAAACTCCCTCGCTTCGTAGAAATCTAAAGCAAGGAACTGAAGATTTGTCTTGCACATAGTTTTCAAAGTAGTTAAATAATATAATTCAACATTTTTAATTCTTCATTTCGTGTCTCTTTGCTCAATTTTTTTTTAATATAAAGAACATTAAATGTGTGAAGAAAACTGCAAAGAGGAACATCTCATCCTAAAAATAAGAGAATATTATTATTGGAAAGACAAAATGACAAATAATGTGAAAAATTGCATGCAAATGCACAAAATAGAGAAATCTTTCACTATTAAACTATGATCCATCGATTTAGATGACCATTTAAAATTCATGCAAATGAAAATTCACAATATCAGATTTTTAAAAAACATGACGAAGGATGATTATTAAGAAAATTTTCGTACACTTTCTCCAATATTGTGCGACAAAATTTAAAAAAAAATACTAAAATGAAAAAAAAATTGATAGGATTTTTCCCCCATATGAAGAAAACTAATATATACAATATGTGAATTAACTACTACACGAAGTATGTGGTGTAAACATTGGTTCTCAAAATTTTGATTTGATCCAGGAATTTTATGTTTTTACTAAACTTGAAATGAATCATTCTGAAGCAGAGTCCAACAAATTTCATTTTTCAATTGTCAGTAAACAGACTACGACTAGAAAACCATTATACTTTTCATCAAAACTTGTCCTCTACGAATTAAATGGTTTAGGACAGCGCCATCTCTTAATGCGAAAATTAACTATGTTCGCTCTCCTTCAACGGCATTCTGAGGGAATGGTGCATTTATTGAATTTATCGCTTTCCTTTGTGCTCCAAACGATGAATTGTCTGAGATGTATCGTCTAATAGTAATTCATCTAATTAAATGATCATATAACTTTAACCCAGAGCGTAAACTACACCAAAACTGGTTGGTTGAAATTATTGCAAGTTAAAAAATTAGGGAAATGGCACCAACTCATTATCCAGACGAATTGCATTTTGACATGGAAAAATTGTTCAGCAAGGATTTAATTGGTTAAAGTTAATGAATTATTCAAAACAAATATCTAAGTTTGCGGGAGATATATTGCTGGATATGGGCGGGAAAGGGATAGTTATTTCTCGGAAATACAATAATCTGCAATATTTTACCAGTTATTACCTTCCGTCTAACACATGCTTAAACGGAATTTCAAAAATTTCGCTCCAGTTTTAAAGAAAAATATTTATGAGTTGCTCCTTTATATTATATTACTTCTGACCTAATCTAACAATTTCAAATTTAGTTCGACAACTTATTTTATAGGTCTTTTCAATCAAATACTTTATGCTTAAAACTTTTCCACTCAGATTAATATCTTTTTATTTAAACGGAATAAACCGCTGTTTCAATTTCCTCTCTACTCTATTTTTTTCGTATATGAAATATAGAGAACGGTATTATAATGGTCAAAAAATTGGAACTCGAGATTTTGACGAATCTCCATATGTTACAGCAACCTTCGTTCCGAAAAAAGTTTCGGAATCATGTCTGTCTGTCCATTTGCAGTTTGTCTGCGTCAAAGATAATTCGGAAATGTTTCAAAATAGACCGTTTAAATTTAGTATACGGCCTTTATACCGAATTCGTAGATTTCTGTCAAATATTGAGCAAAATCTATTCAAAAGATATCTGCCCGACCGCCTATTCGCATATAAATTAACTCGATAATTACAAAATGAAGAGATTTAAATGAATTAAATTCTGTGAGTAGATTTAATTTCTATAGTGTAGACACCTATCGAATTTTGGACCAAGATGCTGACAGTTATCGTTCTGTACTTTCGAAAGCATGTAAACGCGATAACGTAAAAACGTAATGACTTAAAGATATCGAACTTTGCGTGTGATTACCGCTTTAGTTCTATGTCAAATGTTGGTTTCTATCGATTGTGGAAAACGATTATCTAAAATACGAATTCGATATTATTTCCTGCATGCTATTAATTGCCATAGAACTTGCAAAGGATCACATGACAGATTCAGTAAAAATGCTTCATTCATACCAAAGGTTAATATTTTGTAACTATTGCGGATCAGTGCTGTACAAGACGTTCTATGCCTTAACAAAAATTCATAATTTTTTTCCAGGGGTGTTGGGGATCTGCCATACTCTAGCAAAAGTGTTAATGTTTGGTGGACACTATTCATGCTGATCCAGTGGCATATCTGACTGCAAACTTTGAAGCCTGTTTTAAATAGTAGCCAACTCTTCACCAATAAAAATGCAGCAACGTGCTTTTTTTTTTTCAATTTTGATAATTTTTATTACAAGGGGTATGTATTTTGCAACAAAGTTAATTTCATTGCACAAATACAGAACAAAGCTTTTTTTTTTTCAGAATTCATTTTAACGGGTCTACTGCATAATTGCTTACAGTTGATTCGATTTCGAGAGGTAAATTTTAAACACTTAAATGTAGTTCTCCCATTAGTGAAACCAAAATTCATCAAAATAGCAAAGGATTCTTAATTTCGTATTCGATTCAATTTGAAATATAGAATACAAATTTACACATTCATTTATATAACATATAAATGAATGTGTTATTATTTTATATAACATATTTGTCGCTGCACAACTGTGTAACATTGTATATATGGTTGCAAGTTTCCAGAATATCAACTATGAGTTTAGATTTTAACATGACGTTTATTATACTGGCATACTTTATATAACGTGCATGTAGGCTGTTGGACGTAGTGTTTTTGAATTTAGCATATGGGCATATAGCCTTCTTGGATCGTAGATTCTGAATAGAAATTATTTGGCAAAATTATAAATCGACTCTTGATTAAAAATTAATTGGAATTTTAGCACTTTTCCTCATTTTTAATTCAGTGTGTATTATCAAACAAACTGCTTTTATATCATCTTATAATTAAAAAATTAGCTTATCTTCGGTATCAATCTGTTCTAGCTTTACTTTTAATAATGCTTAAAAATTTTAAACACAATTTGCAACACTGTATTTTTATTATAATAAAATTTAAAATATTTATTTCTCCTCGAATCTTTTATTCAAATACCTTTGCGAATTAAAGTTATAATTAAATTGATTTGTTCTCTTTGGTTATTAACTTCAAAGTAGATTTTTTCTCTTTATCTTAAACATAATGTTTTTATGAAATTGGCCATCTTTCTGTGAATCACTTGATGAAACAATCTTTATGCACAAAATACAGCGGTTGCAGCAATCAAGTGGGTCAAAAGTACGATATAGTAAAGCCTATTCTTATTACATTGTTACATAGAAATTAGAATCGTTTTTAATGTGCGTATTTAATACAATTTTATTCTGTAAAATGTTTATATTTTTACTTACCGGACAGCGTTCTAAAGTCCGACTATTTATAGAAGGGCTTTCTCCCCTGTACAATGGAAACATAGATGCCAAATGTTGAAAGGGATGGCTTTCCTTTTTAAAAACTCGAGGAATGCTTCTTCTAGAACCAATATGCAATTTTTTACTTATATAATATCCAGCAAAACTTGTAATCTCGTCATAGACAAATCCAATCTTGATAGACAAAAGTTCAGCTTCGAAAGACAAAAATTCAGTTTCGAGAGGCAAAGATTCCGTCCCGATTTCCACTGTTTTGGGTATGGCAAAAAATTGTTCAGCTTCGTCACGAGAAAATTTAGCCTGTACACAGTTATGTCCAATTTGATTTGAGCATGATTCACTCTCGCCATGTGTACCCTGAAGCGAGGGGCAAGACGCGGTCTCGACACCAAACGGTGCAATCTTTCCAGAGAAAGGCTCATTTCCGGTAAGAACAGTTTTAATTTCTTCAAGGAGAGATGAAGTCTCGATATCAGAAGTTTCAGCCTCGATTTGAAAAGGCTCATTCTTGAGAGTGTGGGCGTTTTTGAAAATAAACCAGGGTAACGACTGTAAAATATTCCGTTTCTTTGATACCATATTGGATAAAGTGTCATTCTTTTTTTCTTAATTCAAAATTCACAGCAACCCTTGGAATTTGGTTCGGATATTTCTAAAAAAAACTATTGTAATTGTTGAATTTTGCTTCAAAATTAGAAAAAAGGAGTATTCCTGCAAAAAGAAAAGTAATTTTATATTGAAAACGGCAATTTTTCCTTGATTCAGAACAAATTGTATAGTAATACATAAATACCGAAACAAGGGCATACAAAACGCCAAAACAAAATACCAAAGGTTAAAAAAAGTAATTTTATATTGAAAAGAGACTTTTTTTTCAGAATATTGTAAGGTTATACGGAAGTGTCAAAACAAGGCCCTGTTAGTTCTAAAAACATTTTATTAATCCTTGTTAATCGTACTATCGAATAAATGCACTCTACAGTAAGAAAAAAAATTTTCTGATGATAATACACCAAATGTGTTAATCCACACGATATTCCATTTGCAAGCCTCAAAAATTGAATACCTAAAATAAAGCTTTATTCTTTTTGGTAAAAGTGAAGTTTAGCGTGCCGCTTGCTGTGCCAAGGATACCAAGTCGCCAATAAAGATGGCGGAAAAGGTAAACAAGCACTTCTGCGGAATAGTTACTGTTGCCACTTTCCGCAATATAATTCTGATTTTTCTTTTCACTGATAAGTATTTTTTTTTTTTTCAGAACGGCTGCGCCGGTCTGTTAGGTGCAGAGCAAAAGTTAGAGCATGCGATGCCTTCGGCATATGTAGAATGCACTGGACAGAATTTTTTTTAACTTTAAAAAAAACATCCTACAGCTTCGCTAGCAGCGGGAACCCAGTAGTCTCATAGCACATTGAACATGACTGTGTGAATAACAGAAACAGTACATAATAGAAAAGAAAGAATGAAGGGAGTTATAGGAACGAATTTCAGAGGGAATTTTAAAGAATTTACTTAATTAAAAAATAATTAAAATTAAAAAATACTGACAAGTAAAAATTGCAAGAGAAAAGTTATTTTCTGTTCGTATTCACATTAAAAATAAATTGTAGTGTCTTAATTGTAAATTTTTTTTAAATATAATAAAGAACAAAATTAAAATCTTTAATCGATATTTTTTATTTTTAATTTAACATTTTTCATAAAATAGTTATAGTTCATGTACAATCAAGCACTGTAAAAAGTAGTAACCAAACAGCATTAGGGTTGCTAGAAGAGCGTTTCGTTGTGTTGCCATATTGGCGACAAACTCGGGGGGCACACTAATCTTCACTTCAACTTTTTTTCCTCGCTTCCAGGATGACTTCCAAGCGGCAAACATTTCACTAACTTTTTACGATGACGTCACTGTAAGTCTAAACAACAACTGCGATTATCAGAGTTAACTAAACGCGGATATGCAATTAGGAATTTAGCTAACTCTTATTTTAAAAACTTCGGGTTCATTCTGAGAATTGTTCATTTCGCCTTGAGAAATTCATACAACTACAATGTTCATAATAAAGCATAAAACTACTTTGTACTTATTCCGCGAGAATGTCCTACCCTTTAACTTACAAGTATACATATACCATACGATTCGTTTTGTGTTTGCATTCACAGGATAGTAAAAAGAATGAAGCACGATTTCTGGTACTCTTTCTGCCAACCGATTGAATTCAAAATCTCCCCTTGATCTGCTGTTTCGATGCAAAAATTATAAAGTGCCTTTTTAATATGCGTGTAGTAGTTTTGAATTATCATTCTCATGCCTACAACGATTTGCAAACAGACCTATTGGCGGATTTAATATGAACTCGAAAACAATTTTAACTTAATGATTACATACAAAAGCTTATTCTGTATCCGGGGATATTTTTTAGTTATCGCACTTTTGAGCCAAAGAATACAAATTCGACTAATGTTAACAAATCGACGGATTCGGCTTAAATTTTTATTGCAGACCTGTGATTCTAGTAATAAAATTACATACCAAATTTCATCTATCTCATACCGATTTCAAATGACCATGTTCACATTTATACGGATGCAAGAAAGACTTCTCGCTGATGTATTTCCTCAAAACATTGACAGAAATCTAAAACGCTATTGTAAAACTCGCAAACAAAATGTTTAGTTTCCGAAGGGTTATGTTTTTCAAAGACAAATAATTTCACCCTCCCTCTCAATTATATGAGTTTTAAAACAAAAAAATTTTAGTAATATTTCACTTTATGCATACTTACACCATATATTAGAAAGTAAAAATGTTGCATTTGAAATTTTCTGTAGCCTTTTGCGACAATAAATGCACCCTGAAATGCGTATTTCAGGATTAGTAGCCAATTGTATTAGTACGGGAGAAAAGATGTTGCAAAAAAAGGCATATGTTAGCAACAAAAGACTATAAAAGTAACCTACATTCCTACAAAAAATCACGCAAGTTATCTAGTAAGCAAATAGCACTGAAAAATAATTCATAATACTAACTTATGTTCCGTATTTTATACATCAAGGAATTACTTACAATACTTCCAGAATAATTGTGTACCACAGGTATATCAAAGTAACCACAGACAAATCTGGATTTCTTTAAATTGTTTACGTGCATTTACGATTCAATTATTTCCATATCGATTCAAATCTTCATTTCAAAATAAATGTTTAAATATTAATAGGAAACTATGTTGTTGTATTTCTAACCGCACGTGCGTTATTCTTTTATATTAAGTTTCAGTTCCAAAGGGAAAAAAGGGGCTTTAGCAAGAATTCAAATCCAGTTTTCATATGCATCGTATACTAGCCACTCTGCTGCCTGTAGAGCCTATTCTTAAATTAACTCGATTATGTTCCCCTTTTGAAATTAGAAAATGGCTATTTATGGACAGCTTATTTTTCAATCATTGTCAAATAATGAATACAACAACTGATCTTTTACGCTTGTTAGAACGTTTATCTTTACGCTACATCAAAGTGAGGGCATGTGATAGTCTACAATAGAATAGATTTAAAGTGTATCAGGTGAGTAAATTGGCTAATTTACGATGAAAGCGGAGTTAGAACACATGAACCTAAACCCAAGATCAAGACATCATGCTTAAGCTACCTGACCAAAGATCCTTTATTAAAACAGATTGTCTCAGTAAGGTGAGTCAATAAAATATATTTGAATCCACGGTTCAAGCATGAAGGAATGACTGGTACACAGTGAATATTTGGTAGAATTTTCATCATGTAAATTTCATTTTACGTTTATGTGGTAAATTTTCTGTAGAATTGCGTCTCTAACCCACGATCCTTATTCAATATCTTGACCACCATGACTCTTTGAACATAGTGAAATATAATTTTGAACCTATTATCTTCAAGTCCTTAAACTGAAATATTGACACTATGCCAATAATAAACAGCCTGATAAAGGTGAGTTATTAAAATTGTTCCTGAATCGGGTCAATGATCCTTTCTTAAAACAAGTGGTCAAAATGAGACAAATCATTATGTCTACTTGATTTCGTGGTCTAAAAGGTGATTCGGATTTTCGGTTGGAATCGGGTCTCGAACCCACAGTCTTGAATCCGAAATTTCATCACCACGTCATAGGGCTCCTTTGAATTATTGGTAAAACTGGATCTTGAACTTGTGTCTCCAGTCTTCAAACCGAGATTTTGCAATCAATGGTCCTTCTTAAAAAATAGTTTCAGTAGGCAATTAATGTGTTCTTAAATCTATGATCCAGACCTGAAGAGATAAATGCTGATATCAAATTCAATATGGACTAAGAAATCTGTCAATATTTCCTCCAGAATATACTGAGCGAACACAGAATAATGCCAACAAGAAATGACAAATAAACCATTTCATGGCTCATACATAGGATCTTACTATTGCTAGATTATCTCAAAGAGCCAAAGTAGACCATAGTTTTGCAATAGATTTTAAAATAATGACATCTGAAGGATTCAAAGATCATACGTATACTTATGCGGTTTCAGAACGATATATCAACCGGGAGTTTGGTAGATAGGTATTTGATATTTAATGTCACAAGAACCAATTATGACAATACTGCACCAAACAGATGGCAATAATAAAAATATGTTGTTTATAATTCCGTCATACAATTTAACCACCAGTTTGGAGGAATATGATACAATATCTTGTACAATATGTTCCATCACTTGAGAATTATTGTAATAAATTATTTGATTCCACCCATTGTTGGCACAAACCACCCTGCCTGCCATTGTCATTTCAGTTTCTTTGTGTGAGGATACTTCAAGAGACTTATTAAGAAATGTTCATGTTGTTTGACTATGGTTTTCGGTCAAGCAAATTAGTAATTGTTCTGCTTTTTTTACCAGATGCAGCAGCATAGAGTGAGACCTCTCTCACACTTTTATGAATAACCTGGATAAATATAAAACTTCCTCTCATTAGCTGTATAGACTAACTAATTAAATTAATTACAAAATACGACTCCAAACCTAGACTTAAAAGATTTCGAAATGTCCTGCTCGAACGTTTCTAATCTCTTCGGTAAACCTTTTAATTAAATTAATATCAAAAAATAGCTTTTAAGCCATCTAGTGCAACCTAAATTTAGCAAACACTTCTATAAATATAAATCTCTCAAAACTCTCTTACTAAAAGCAGATCAACCCCACACTCTCACCACCAACAGCATCTAATACGGAAGCTTCTTTTAACTACCATCATGGAAGTAGCCAATTGAAAACTTTTACCATCTCCAGATTTTCTCATTTCATGACACTGTACTAAAAACGACGGTACAGTTCAATCACTTTTATGAAGGAGATAGTCTTCTGATCCAAGGACTGATGCTCTGAAAAGCATATCAAGAACCTTGAGCTAGTTGTACACAATTTTGGAGAGGTGGGTGTCGCTTTCAGTATTTAATTACAAAGTCCCAGAATCTCGAAATAATTAATAAAAAATCCCTGGATCTGTCTTTTCAAGAATGCATATTATAATTGATGTGTTATTCTGGTTTTATCAATTAAAATTTAAACGGCTTTTTTTCTAAAGAAATTAATATTACTGGAATAGATTTTTTTTAAAAATTGCTCACAAATATTATGGAAAAGAAATTTTAGTGAAGATTTCATTAAATAATTAATTCATTTAATTCATTTCATTAAATAATTAATTTCTTATCAAGTAAAAAATTATTCACCACAGAGCAACTTGCACAAATAAACAGCATGATGTCAGTCAGATTTATTTAGTAAATTGAAAATAATCAGAGCATGTAGAAGAGATATTAAAAAAAAAAAGATTTATTTTACTTTACTGCTTCTGAAAAATGTCTCGTTACCAAAGAAAAAAAAAGGTATTTTTCAGTTAAAATCATCTCAAAATTTGGCTATTTGTTTTCGATGTTCAATAGAGATAGAAATTCCTTATCTTCATATTCCAGGGTTTAAATAAACATGTAAGGTATCATTCACAATGTTTAACCAAATTTTGTTTTAGTGTTTACAAATTATTTATTGAAAAAAAAATCTTTCTGTAATCTCTAAAAATCCTTCGAGGTTATCTGTAATTTTGCTAGAAATTGCGAGATATTATAGTTCTTATGCGCAACAAATTTTATCATTTTAATTAAAACTTCAGTTGCAGTTGATAAAAAGATTTTGTGAATTACAATATTTTTAAAAATAAAATCGTTTGCATTGAATATAAAGTTGCAGACGATAAGAGAAATTTTAGATGTATTTCGTATTTTATTTTATATAAGAAGAATGGTTTTTCATTAAAAAAAATATTTATATATCCTGATTCAAGCTGCTTGTCTGATATGCAATTTCATAAATAGTTATATATGCTTTTGGCGTTTGGTACAATTTAAATTGAAACAACTTTCGCTTTCAGAATGAAAAGGTATTTTTTAGAATTGTAGCATTTCTCAGCAAAATAAATTATTACGTTACTCTAGATTGCAATTGCCAACATTTAATAGAAATTTAAGAAATTGGTTTAGATTTTGGAGTCAGTTTGAAAAAGAATCAATGAAGACCATAACTTAGATCCGCAAGATAAGTTTGCAAATCTATGCTAATGTGTGGAGATGGAAAGTGGTGCGGAACTAATTAAAAGTTGTCAGCTTGTTGGAGACAATCATGTGAAAATTACAGAACAATTAAAATTACATTTTGGTAGAAAAAAATTACTTATACATGTTTATGTAAGGGATCATCTACCATTATTCTACAAAGGCAGAGTATGCGAAGAAAATCTTTCAGAAATCTTTATGTATTATTACAAACAAAGCTCCGTGTACCTGAAATATTAGGAGCAACTAGAAATAAATATCCGTCGATCCTATTCCACTTGTTGAGTCTGCTCCATTTCAGAAAATGCTTCTAGCATGGGAACGATATAGTCAAATCAAAATGCAAATAAAATTAGTACTAAAACTGATCTCAATTTAATTCTTGATTCCCCCCCCCTTCAAGATGAAATACATGCAGAAGAACGTATAACTCACAGACTGTGGAATTGAAATTAAGTCTAATTTTAAATTGTTCAAGAAGAAGAAGGCTGGGGATAATAAACACGAATATGGAGACACTCGTCAAATAGTGTGGCTGATCTTTTAACTTCTTCGAAAGAGCAGAGGCAGTGCATATTTTGGCACAATTTACATAAATCCACTGGTTGTTTAAAGATACGAAAAATAATGAAAAAAAAATAGAAAAAATCTTGTAGAATAATCGAGGCACTATTTTCTGTGTTAATAAACCAGGTCATCAAGTTCGTAAATGTTATTCAAAGCTAACTTGTTTGGATAGTGCAAAAGACATCATATTTTACTCTATCGCGACATAAAGCAGTAAGCATTCTCAGCTATAAGAAAAGAAACGGCAAAGTTAGATAGTTCCGAATGAGAACCAAGCACTTGTGAATGTGTCCAAAAGCCTTAGTGTTATGTTACTAACGTCAAAGTTTTAATTAGAAGGGAGGAAACGAAAGGCAAGAACATTAGTAAACGCTGCCTCACCTCTTACATTAAAATAAAAATACTGCTTTAAGAGATGAAATATAAAAGGGGGAAGCTGGAATATCTTCAGTGTGCTCTCTTTGGTGGAGAGAATTCAAGAGTATGTAAATATGATGTCTTTACATTATATTTGACAAATTGTGATGAATCTTTCAGCTGTCATTTTAATGTATTCATTCAAATTTCGTTCATTTCACACTATAATTTCATTGTTATTTTTATTTTAAGTGAAAAATATATTACTGTATATTTTATTTTTCTGTTTACTCATGATAGCAGATACTTGGTAATAAAGGTGTATCAAGATAACGCCGAATGACTTTTTATTCTAACTTGAAAACTTATTGCTTATGCTTTATCTTGTTAAACTAATGATGGACTGACTCTCTTGACATCTTTGTAATCAATAATGGGTTTACCACAGAGAAGGAATCTCTTTCACTGTGGGTGCAGTTATAAAAAATATGAAAAAGGCGTTAAGGAATAAACACAAGTTGTATATTACAAGACTGTGATAATTAATACATATTCGTAAACACCAAACGATATTTTCGAGTTGTGTCACGAGATTAATTACTAAAAAGTAAGAAACCAAAGATAAATCAATAGTGCAATTTGAAGGTAAGCTTCCTAGAGACGCCGGACATTTACAATCGGCGTTAAAAATTATAACCTACAAAACTAAAAAAAAAAAAAAGTATTAATTAAATATGATAACATGTGAATGATGAAAAAAGTGTTTTATTCAGTAATAAATAACCATAACCAATTAATCGAGCATGTTTTCACTTTTTTTCCTTACTTTTCTTAAAGAACATTAATGTGTCTTTTTAATTTCCTCTTGCTTCTCAAGAATTAAAAACAATTTTTTTAAAAGCATAAAATCTACAAAAGCAAGTTATTATAAAAAATTATCTACAAAATTATCTGCTTTTAAACAAAAAATTGATACCAAATCCAATTTATCTTAAACAATTTTTGGATTATATGCAATAAATATGAGAAATCAGATCGCTTTTTTAATTATTCCTTATATTAAAAGTTTAAAATGTCTTTTACATGTATTTAAGATATTAATTTAAAAAAATCTTAGTAAATAATTTGAACAAAACATAAATATTTATATTTAAGAAAAACTTACAAATTATGAAATGCAAACAAAAATCATTTTCATCAGTAAGTCATTATATATAATTTCTTAATTTATTTTTTAAAGAATTTTTAGAAAAAAGAATTAAGATGACATATTGGCTCTGAATATTAAGCAATTACTTCTCAGATTCAGTTTTATCAAACAGGATGCAAAATTATGGATCTTAAAAAATAACATGGACAATGTCTCAAAAAAATAATGTTTATAAATTAATCATATATGAAATAAAACTCTGTATAAATTGTTCCACGACTTTTTATTAGAATATTCTTCAGTTAAATACATCAATATTATTTCATTGTTCTTGATAAAGTATATACTTAATGTATTTTCAGTCATTCAAGTTCTACAGCACAGATTTTTGCTTGTAAATATAGAATATGATCTTTTGGAAAATAAGTTAATTACAGGCACACTAAAAAAAATGTGCAATATTATTTTTCTATCATTTTGGCAGAATGGTCATCTTTTCAGCTTTATGTGTTTCAGTTCATGATTCCGAATTATTCACTTTCTTTTTTATATACAGCAAACATTTTTATCTTTAACTTAAGATCAAATGTCTATGTAAATTTGATGCATGAATTTTAATTTTCCAATTTATTATATTCTTGAATTTTTTTACTTATTTATAAAAACTATTACATAACATTATTATAAAATAATGATTTGTGAATGAAAATAAAATTTCCATTAATAAAAAATACACCTTTTTAATTGAAAATTTCATAAATAGAAATATACCAATAAATAAAGAAATATTTGTCTTACATTAAAATTTAGAAAATATTTTCAATAAAACCTTGAAAATTGCTTTTATAATTTTATTTTTTTTAAAATAAAATATGAGGAAATGGGAGAATATGATTTAAGACCTTATTATTAATAATATTTCAAAACATATTTTCATCAAATACAAAGCAATTTTTGCAAAGTTGAAAATTTAACTATATATCACTAATTCCATTTGCGTAAGAATTCATTTTAGAGATATTACCTGGAATATGGTTTTATAATAATTATTTCCAATATAATAATAAATTAAATTTGTGGATTCAGTTATTCATAGAATTAAAGCTACTGAATATATATATAGGGAGCATTGCTTGAAAGTAAAAATCTTTAATGAAAAAAAACATGCTCATTCTTAATAAAAAAAATCAAAATTAAAACATGGCAAAAAATTTCATTAAATGCAGTATGCATAGTTTTAAAAATACATAATTCAGATCTTGAAATCAATTAAAATGTTGGATGAGATCAGAACCATTTTCTTGCAAGTACACTGCAAGAAAAATGATTACAAATATATCTATGCAATTTTAAAGAAATTTCTGTGATAATTTAATTATTTAAAATTTACTATAGCTTTAAAAATGATCATGTATAATTACATTTAATAAGAAAATTATGAAAATGACACAATATGTAATTCTGCATCTTAAATTTTTTGTACAATTCTTTTTTTAAATCTTCAATTTATTAACAGAAACTCAATAGCATTATCCTTTTCAAAATTAAATTTTAAAAAAAACACATATATATTTAACCAAGATATTCATATGAAAACTTATTTTTCAAGAATTATCAAAAGTTATGAGTAATTAAATCAATTTAAATAAAAATTAAAGAAATGTTTTTATAAAAACAAAGAAAATGCAAGCCATTTTCAATAAATAAATACTAATTAAAATATGAAAGTAATGATAATGAAAAAAACAATGAACATATATTTATATATATTTATCCAACACAATAAAGATTTTTTGGCGTCAATTTACTCAAAGTACAATACAATAAGAAAGCATTTAAGCAGTGGCAGATTTGGGTATTTTGCAAGCCTAGGCAGTAATTATTACAAAGAAATTCTTTTTATAAATGGGTCAACTTATTTTTACATTAAAATATATTTTCAAATTTAATCAACATATTAAGAGATTTATTATATGGTAATTTTTATTTTAGTAATTTTGTGAAAATTATTATTATTATGTTATTATGACTCATGATTATTTAGCATCTATTTTTGTACATAACAGTATTTAAGTAGACACTCCGTATTTATAATTACTGTAATAAAAAATAATAGTAATGAAACAGATAAAAATCTGATAAATTATACTTGACAAAAAATATTATTCAAATATTTCATAATTTATAGATGATGCATTTTTTTACAAATTTATTTTATATGGCAACAGAATAGAACATGATTTTAATTATTGGTATCATTGAATTAATTTGTAAAAAATGATATTATTAATGAATGAGTGAATTAATATTATTTCAATGAACCTGCCATTGGCTCTTCTCCAGTCATGGATTTAGGTATTTTGTGACACTAAATAATGCACATTATGAGCTCCTCCCCTGTTTTATTAAGATGATCAATATACTTTCACATTTCATCACATTTTTAGCCTGATTTAGTTTAGTATAATATTTTTAAAAAAATTATTAATATTTATTTGTGTGTATTATATTTCTAGATTGGCCAGCACTTACATTTGTATACAATAGTACTGAAGCCGAAGTTGGTTTTCATAAATATTCTAACAACAAAGTGAAAGTAATTAAATATCGACTTGTAACCAATTATACATGATAAATTGGTAATATCACCACATTTTATCATTCTTATAATTTGTATTTTTTAAAACTTATTTGACAACTAGGAAATTAAAGTCTTTTTTTTTATTTATATATTTGCAGCCCCTTTGCAGTATAACTGCCAAATAAAAAATCTGTTACTGCTTTTAAATATATAAAAAAAAAATTAATTAAGATATATTCTGTAAATATTGGGAAAAGGTAAAAAATCATTGGGTTTTTTTTTTTGTTTTGTTTTTTTCCATTTGGAAATTTAATCTTTAAAACTAGGAATCTAGAAAGGCAGGGGGGGGGATTAGATTTAACCACAATTCAAGTTATGATTATACAATTCAAATATTACAAGTTTTTCTTTGACATAACAGCACATAAAAGAAGCATCAAATGTATAACCTAGACCAATTCTATATGAAATATTTCAATTATCACATTAAAAAAAATTAAAATTTTAAAATTCATTTTTTGCCATATTTACATTACTATTCTACTGCCATATCAAATTGCCAATGATCAATTTTTTCATAATTCTTTGTTTGTACAACAAAAGTAGAATCAAAATTAATTTAAAATTAATAAAGACCCCTTCATAGAAAATGTCATTCTGATATTAATTCATTCAGCACCAACTTTATGTTTGATATCTGTAATCATGCTAACAAAAAAGTACCATATAAATGATGTAATTCTGATAAAACATCTACAAACAAATGTGAAAGAAAATATCCATTTAATATACAAAATTTTTAATCTTATAAACAGAAGAATAGTTCAAAAATTCATTTTTACATCAAAATTTATTATTTTGGCTAAGGGAAAATGAACTGTTTGTAAACATTTATTTGGTGGCATAATAAATGGCTGTGAGCTATAAGTTTTGTTTAAATACCACCATACAGCATCAGCATCCATTGTTGCCAAAGCTTTTAACGTTTTAAATGCAGCTTCTTGTAAGACTCTAGGTTGTTCATTTTGGAGATAAGGTAAACAAACTTCAGATAAAAGGGCAATATCTTTCTTCGAAACATCCATTTTACAAAACAGGCAACCAATATCTGACAGAACATTAAGTTGTAACTTAAAGGAGTTTGTCCATTGATAATTCCTAAAGTTGTTCTTAAGTAAACTGGATGAATAGCTCTTCTTTAATAATGAGATCAACTTTGGCACAACATCTTGAAGAACTCTGGAGCGAACAAAATCTTGACATTCATCAGCAATTACTAATAGCACTCTGAATGCTTGAAGGACAACCATTTGATTTTCAGAGAATCTATGGATGAAAGAATTCCACAATTCATGCACAAGTGGATGCTGTTGTTGTTCATAATCTCCAAGTGCAACAATACAGATCTCCATTATCTCTAGAGATAAACTTTGAATATAAATATCTTTTGAAGATTGAAGATGTGAACACCTTTTTAAAATGCTTGATAAAATCTTCACATGCAATGGCTCTTCTTTTTTCACATCTGTTTGTTCAGGAACTTCACCACAATCATCTTCTTCACTTTCGTCTATAATAGCAGAATCTTCCACATTTTCTGAAGCGACCTTCTTTTTTAAAAAATACATCTTGATATCCTCACATGGAACAAGTGATGGTTTTTTATTTTTCTTTTCTGTAGGAAACCATTTATTAATGCATATAACTACTGATTTAAGGACAGATAAAAGAGAATAAACCTTATCTTGATTGAGATCCAAGATACGGATCACTTGATTAATTGAGTCAGAAAAAAGAGGCAACACTGAGCCATCACTTTCTTCAATGACTACACGTAAAACAACAGCCATTTCTGGTCGGTAAATGAAATGGTGAAAATTGATAGTGATGCCATTTACAATGTAATCAGCATTTTCTTGTATAAGTTCCAATACTGATTTATAGCCGCATGACTGAGAAATGCTGCACAGACACAATCGTCCTGAATGGGCAAGTATGTAATGAGAACTTCCAGCAGTTTCCATCACATTGAAAAGAACTTTCATCAGGAAAATGTGAAATTCAGGACCTAATGCTTTTGCACATTTAGCAATACTTTCTAGAATAAGACAAATTTGGAATAGTTTATTATTGCTGTATGTAGTTCCACTTGGGAAGCTTGTCCCTGACTGATAAATCTGAACTGCTCTATTATCTTTCTCTTCTGAAATGTCCCATAATGCTGGAGAAAGGATTTCTTCCAAAATGTCTCCAACCAATTCAGAATCTATTCTGACAGAATCAGATGTTGATGAAAATCCTTCAACAATGTTCCCAATTAAAAATATGCTTTGCAATATAAAGAGTTCTGAAGTATGGAGTTTTTCAACCAAAAAGTCTATAAGTAATTGTTTGTTTTTACTTTGACCTAAGGCTTTACAAATTTCATAAATAGTAGTAAGAATTTCTTCTTTTTGAAAATAAAGAAACTGTTTCTTTGGCCAAGCATTAGGGCTAATAGAAACATCAAACTGGAAATTAGTTTCCTCTAACACACTAATAGATGAGATGTCAAATTCTAACAAATTCATTAAACTCATGATAAATTTTTCAAGATGATTTGCAGAAAGCAATAATTGATCAATAGAATTTCCAAGAATTTGAACATACCCTTGAATAGACCTCAAAACAACCAGTTTTTGATCATCATTTGCAGAAAGTTTACTTTTAATGAGTTTTGTAGAAGACAAATATATATTTTCAATTATAACTGAGCATAAAGATAAAGAATTGGAAGATTCTAGTTTTTGTGAAAATTCAACAATTAAATTCCGGGCATTTGATGAAATATTTTTGTAAGGATCAACAGATAATGCAAAAACAGCAGGTAATAAAACTGCTACACATTTTTCTAAGTGTTTTGAACAATAAAAAAGAATAGACTTGGCAAAATTTAAAAAGTCATATCTGACTTTCCAATTATCATGACTGACTAGTCCTGTACAATTTTGCACAACAATTTGCAGCTTCAGTGAAGTCTCTTTAAACCAAGTTTCATCTTTAAAAATGTTGGGTACATCACTATTTTTTTTTAATGTTTTGATATCATTTGTTTCAAACTCGGTATAACAATCATCACCAACAACTAGAACAATCAGTTCACCAAGAACATTTAACGCTGTCCGAAACACACCCTCACCTTGTTTAATATCCCCACAAATAATGGATGACAGAGCAATGGAGAGTCCTGGTAAAAAATGCACTAAAGCTTTGCTTGCACTTTGCTTTATTTTATCAGATTTTAAATGTGTATATTGATGATTAAATGTGAAAACACCAATCGTTTGAAGTATAATTTTACGAAGAGTTTTTGATCTCTCCTTCTTGAGCAAATCGATTAGAACAAAAAAGGTTTGGGCAAGAAGCAAACGAAAAGCATCTTGATAGATTTCGTTAATAATTTCTTCATTTGAATTTTTTACAATACTTATTAAACAAAGGCAAACGCTACACATAAATTCTTCACTGGAATAACGAATTTTATTATCTTCTTCTTCATATACAGTTATTAATTGAATGATTTGCTGAAAGTAACCACAAAAAATCTGCCAAGATTTTAAGGAACCCTTTTCAAACAAAAACGCTATATTATTAAGAGCCTTTATTGTAACGGCTTCATTAGTTTTGCGGCAAAGAATAAACCTAAATGGAAACAGCAAATATTCTTGTAATGCTGCCAGAGATTTCTCATCTATTTGTTTAATTAACCTTTCTAGTTCTGATATGTCTTCAATGTGCGCATCTTTGACAACTTTGTCGCATAACGGTTTTAACTCTGAAAAAGCAACCATCACCAATTCTTCCATACTTTTTTTTAATGTTTAACAGAAGTAGAATTTATATTTAAAGAGAATTATTCATTTGCATTCGGCTTTACAGATATCGAGCTATTTCCGTTTTCGCAAAATCAATCAGAAATATATTTTAAGATCACCTACCGTATTTTAAAAGTGAATGCGAACTCTAAATCTTTTTTAGATTTTTTTTATTAGAAAAATATCTTAAGTTCGCAATTACAACATGAATCAGTTAAGTAAATAAACATAATCTTTTCCGTTCAGTTCTGCCAATGTCAAAGTTAATAAGCATAATTATTTGTGGGAAACAATTGAGGCTTAGTAGATAAAATGGTATAAATGTTCTAGGGCTTTGCAATAAAATATTCTGTATCTAAAATTCATATAAGCTTAAGATATAATTTCAAAGTAGCCGAATTATTTCATGTTCGTATAAATTAAGGATAATAATCGTAATTTAAATTTCACTCTCAAGAAAAGATCCGAAGACTTCGAATTCTTTCTGCTTCTCCCGCTCAAATATTCTTTTGATTTTTGCGTAATATAAAGCCTATAACGTTTGAAAGTTAAAAATGGGAAACAGCAACGATGGATTTAGAATAAACTTATCTGTCTGTAAATTTCTTATTGTGCACTTGTAGTGAAAGCTTATAAGCCAGTTAACAGCTACGCTACACGAGCAATTGCTTTTGTATTGCAGTCATGTTGCGGGCTGCGAACCACAATTTCCCAGGTTCTATCCTCGCTCGTACCAATTCGTCATACTACCTTCAACGCACAAAATTTCAATACCTACATCTTGCATTCTTTTGGAGGTCTACCACTTTCTTAATCATGTATAGTAAAATTTTAATTTGGAAATCGGTGAAACCACATTTTCAAACTGCATTAGATGAATTAGTTCATCACGAGTTTTTAACAACAACCGATGTTTTTCTTATATATTTTATTTGCAAATAAATAAGTAAACAGAACTTTCCGCAAATGCCCTTTGTTTTAAATCAAAATCGATAAATATTCTTAGTTATTTATTATATTTAAGTATATGTCCTAAGAAGCCCTTATGCGAATTTTTAAAAGTTTTCATGAACCATTCGAATTTCTTTGCAATTTATTTACCAATTTATTTACATACATTTCTCAATCATTCCCAATTTAGCTGCAGGCAAAGAATATTATTACCACCATCTATTAAAAAAGGGCGAAATAATTTTTATTTCATCCACTTTTTCTCTGTGTTTTCAATCCTTTTAAAAGATTGATACTTTTTTTTTTTTCCGCATTTGCATTTTTAAAATAGAATTTTATTGAAAATTCTCTTTTAATAATTATTTTCTACCATTCTCTTTCAATAATTAATTCTACCATGCTCTTTGTCGTGTACACTGAAATCTTAATATTGAAATGGTCGAAGCATACAAAATTTTCTAAACATTCTATATTTACATTTCTAAATTTTATTCGATGAGGAATGCTCATAATGAAGCTTCAATAGCATCCGACGTGTTTTTGCTGCTGTTTTCTTTCTAAAAAAATAATGAAGCCTAAATTCTGCAAATGCAGTTTGTATTGCATGAAACTTACATGTTTTCTTGAGGGCCACGGTGGCCTGGTGGTTAGGTCTCAGCTTGTGAGCCGTAGGGTTTCAGGTTGGAGACCCGATTTCACTGCAGAACCGTCGTGTGAGGGGGTCTATTGCACGTTAAATCCGTCATGCCAAACGTCCCCCCGCTGGTATGGTGTGGTGTGGAGAGGGGGGTGCCAGCTCAGGTGTCATCCTCGTCATCTGACCGCGGTTCAAAATTACGAGGTTCGTCCCAAAATAGCCCTAGTGTTGCTTTACAACGGGACGTTAATATAACTAAACTAAATTAAACTACATGTTTTCTTAATTATTTATTATCCATATTTATGTATATACTAGCCGCCTTTGGCGACCAGCCGGTTCACCAGTATTACCGCTCGCTACAATTTTCAATTAAATATTTTAAGTAACTGGTCTCTTAATAGATTCTCAAACAAAACATTTTTAATCTTCAAATTTTTATAGTCATACCAAACTTATACTGTTGTTTAGATCGTTTCATTCAATTTACTATATATATTTTGCTAATTTGTTGTCGTTTCCGGTAAAACTTCAACTTTAATTTAAAGTGGAAATGATGAAATTGCAATTAATATAAAGATATTTTTTTTAATAAAACCAAGCGTTTTATTTTATTTATCATCTTTATTGTTATTTATTTATTATTATTATTATTGAATATGGGTATTGCAAACAGAATTCGCTCGGTATATAAGTCTTATATGAACTACAAAATATTTTTCATTATTTATGTAATATCTCAAAGAATAATTCAACAAAAATTTCTCAGATTCAGCATAAAATTCAGTTTTTAGTTTTGCTTTCAAAAGGATTGAAATGAAATCAATAATAATATTTTGTTCCGGCCTATAAATATATTTCAAAAATTATGAAGTCTAAATTTAATGCAGTAAGGTATCATATTCTGAGAAATATTCTGGACACACCAAATTTTAAATAAATGAATGAATGTTTCAATTTTCCACAATCAACTAAGACTTATTTATGAAGTTTTGAATGTTAAAAATTTAGAAAAACTGAACATTTTCATAATCTTAGGCCAATTAATCTTGAGAAATCTGTACACTGATTGGCGTATTTTCTTTGAAACGATCGATGGAAAATCTAAAATTATCCTTTTTTTAGTGAATAGTGATATTCAAATTTTCATAAATCAGTCAGTTTAAGTGATTGATTTAGTAGATTGGAACTAAATTCTTTTTATTTAAAATATTAGTGTTTCAAGAACATTTCGTAATTCGTGATTTCCACAGCAGAAGCTTTATGTAAAATCAAAAATTCGTTATTTATTAGAGCATTTATTGCATCTAGTTACATAAAATAAAATCATTTTCCATTTAGACCATTTTAGCAGATCTGTGTCTTATTAAAGGTTTACAAATTAGCTGTGTGGCCCTGATTTGGATGGATATCCTGTTCATATTAAACAAAACTTGCCTTAAAATAAAACTGATTTATTGGATAAATAATATAGAGAGTGTAAAAGATCATAAAATAATTTTTCTTGAATTTATTTTTTAGAAAAAATAATATTTCATATTTGTTTCATTTCCTACAGACAAATGCCGAAAATTATATTTTTGCAGATTTCATTTCCAAAAAGATTTAATTTATTTTTAATTGGAGCTTTAATCAATGTGAGGGCAACACTTTCAAAAAAGCTAATTTTTCCCCATAAATGCGTAACGTGCTCGTGCAGCTTAAATTTTATTTTTATTTTGTACGAAAAAATTGTTGAAAAATATAGTTAAAATATTTATTTAAAAATTCATTAAAAATAGAAAATTAATTTTAAGGTTAAAACATTGGTATCATTTAAAAGATAAATTTTTGATCTTTAACTTCATGTAAAAATCTTTTTTTGTGCGGTAATATTTTCGGAAATTATAGCAGAAACACGTCAAAATTTCGCTTAATTTTTAAATAAATTAAATTCTAGTTAAAAATTCGAGAAAATAACCCCCAGGTGCACATTCCCCGCCTCCAAGGTATACACGTGCCAAATTTGTAGCTGTAGGTTGAATGGTCTGGCCTGTAGAGCGCCAACACACACACATTGAGCTTTATTATAAGTATAGATATATGTTAGAGAGACCTTACACTCTAAATTGTAAAAGTCTTAGTCAACCTTCCAAATAAAACTTTTCTGATTAATTTGTAGGTATACAGTACTTATCACTGCCGTCTCATAATAATGGGCAAATAAAAATTGATATGCACCATCTTATAATTATCTTTCTAATTCATATACCTTTAAAGACTGGTTTCCTTTTTAGTATATGTATTTTTAAAATAGAGTTATATTCAGAATTCTCTTTCGATAAAATTTATCCCATATGTTATTTATAATAATCTCAAAATGAAGTTTCAGCAAATCAAAACTTCAAGCAATTTACTGTTATTACTGTATATTAATTAGCAGATCCTACAATTAAATTTTATTATTTTCATGTTTTAATCAAGTTTATCGAAAATTAAATAATTTCTAAATACATGTATTACAACAAACCCCACTATAATTAAATTTATTTTCTATTTATATAAAATAATCTTGTATAAATTTTTGATTTCATAAGTATCTCTGGAAACATTCATTAACTTGCAGCTTGAAAGAATAATAAGTTGCATTAGATTCTGGATAAATATTTCCATCGTCGGAAAGCTCAAGATAAGGTTATGGAGGTTTCTCTTCTAGAATCCGAAGTGAGTACGTTTAACGTTTTGCTGTATGAAGCAATTTGTAAGAACAGTGCTTTTACTGTTCAAGAAAATGCTAAAACCCTTGGCTGAAGGCCACGTATTTCAATGATTCTCATGACAAGAATTTTTAAATGTAGCTGGGTTTTCATAAAATAAGCATATTTCGGTTAAGGACGAAAGGAAAAAGAATTAATTTGAGCAAATTGGAGTCTCATTAAAATTTACAAATTTTATATTAAATTTTTTGTTGAAATTTGGCTCCATTTAGAGCGCGAGTTAAATGCTGTTAAATTTCCTGAAGAATCTAATGTTAATTTAACCGATATTAACTTGAAAGATCCTAGAAAAGCCAAGGACTAGTTTATAAGAAATATACCGAAGCGTTAAAAAAAAAAAAAAAAAACTGATTTTTCACGTGTGTTTCACCTGTTTAAATATAATTATTTCAGAATTGTAAATAAGCATGGTTTTTTTTTTTCCTAAATAAAAAAAATGAAGAGTAAAAAAAAAGTGTAGGTGGACAGTGCATTCGAACTCAAAAGGATGGTCCTATTGCTTACCATGCAAATTATTTTTTGTAAAAATACTTCTTTTCCTATTGATTTTAACAAGTAAAAAATCGCAGCACAAGTAAAAGTACCAAACTTAGAAACAACGTAAAAAATTTTATATTAAGAGAGAAACTCTGAAAAAAAAAAAAAACTGATTTCGCCATACATCATATATATACAAAATAAACCAGATATTGCAAATTTTATGACTTTTTAATTTTTGTATAAATTACTAAACATGGAAAATGACCAAATTGAAGAATTAAAAAAACAAACAAACAAAAAAACGACTTATTTCTATGAATTTGTTTAAATAACTTATCGCAAGAGCTTCGTGACGAGTGATTTAATTTCGAATAGTTGGAACATGCGCATCAACTAGAAAAAAAAAAAAATATCACAATATGGTGCAAAATTCTTTAAACTATTTTTTAAATAAGATAATTCTGTCCGTTCCCAAACTATTAATGCATCAGGTGAATGTATCCTTCGAAAAATAAGGAATTGCTTAAGAAATCCTTCAACAGAGAACAGCATATTATACTTGCAAGTCTAAGCCTGAACTTCAAAGTGTTGAATTCGATGATGTGATTAAATATTTAGCTGCTCTAAGAGCACATCGAGTTAAACAGTAAATTAACAATTATTCATTTATAAAATATTGAAATATGAATTAGCTGTTTAAATAATTATGTTAGATTTCACTTTACAAATTATGAAAGATAATTTTTGATAATATATTTGTTTAAAGTTTATCATTACTATATCATCTATTTTAACAATCAGATGCTTTTATTTATATATAAAGAAATATTTAATATTTATGGCTAATTTTCAAGAATTTTTTTTCACCTTTGCCATTTTTTTACATATTATATATATTAAAAATAAATAAAATACATATTATTGCACAGCTATTATGATCGAAAAAGTAATCTAAAATGTTACTGTTAATAAAGTCAAAAATATATTAAGAATGAAATTAAATTGATGAGCTTGGTAAAATGGTGTTGGGGTAGGGGTTCATTACGTGCATTGCATATGATCGATAAAACGTCTACGGTTAATTTTCGGATTGGGAAATCTTCCAAGTTTTTCCTCATGCGTTAGGAGACGTTCATTTCGTTAAAAAAGGGGTGAGAGAAAAGATGGACGGGGGGGGGGATGTTTACATTTAGCAATAGGGCGAGTTCAGATTTTTTGAGGAATGAAGAGGCGTAATAACTGCTCAACTTTCTATTCACCACCCCTTAGCGAAGTACAATCGTCGAAAAGTGCTAGTCTTTTAATCCCAAAAGAAACAGTAACTCCACCATGGTCGTCTAATAAATATCGTGAAGATACCTTAATATATTCAAAGCATATAAGGTATAACACAAATCACGTCGCATTTAAAAAGGTTCAGGTGGAAACACTGTCGCGCTGGTTATTAATGTATCATATCAACATTTGACGAATTTAAGTGAAAATTTCCAAAATCAGCTATAATAAGTTAAAGCAATCTTAATATAATGTGTACGCTAACGAAGTGTAAACATTTTTGTAGTCATTAATATCTTGTAAAAAAATTTCTTCTCAGAAGTAATTTTTTTCGTCTATTATCGGGATATTCGACTATTCCGCTCGGCTCGGGTAATAAATAATCCCGATAACTAGAACTCTAGAGTACAAACAACAAACAAATTCTTATGGGATTGATCTTTAAATCGACTGCCATTGATAAAAGCCAGTATATTCAGTTACATAACACATGTATAAGGATGTAAAGTAGAAAAAAAAAGTGTAAGCTTAGTTATAAAGGGGCTATAAAATAACATTCTTTTGTAGTAAGAATTTCATTGAGAAAGTTACCGATTCGATTGCAGTCTTATAGAAGTAGTATAACTATAAGGAGGCATGACTCAATCTTACAAATACTCGAACACTTCGACTGTCATACCTTTCAGGAATGAAAAATAAATAAAAGCTCAATTCTTATTTGTACCATATTGTAAATTAAAAAACGGTTTTGTCAAAAAAGAGTAAATAAATATTTTCTTCATTCAATCTAAATTATAAGGTGTTTTAACATCAGGTTGTAATTTTCAAGAATGACCAGTCATCTCATACAATAAATATTTTTATGATTAGTGATAAGTAGTTTTTCAAGTGTTACAATTTAACAGTTTACTATAGGCTTATTTGTATATTTCTTGCTACAAATTCTTCCATAATTGCCATATAATGGCATCTAATTATTAGCTTCAGTACCATGCTTGTTTAAGAATCGAATTTATATGGTACACTTTAGTCTTTAAATATAAAGTTGGTTAAAGGATAACGAACACTATTACGGCTTAAATCTATTCCGGCCAAAACAAAAACCAAGATGTTAATTTAATTAAATTAAAACTTAAATAAGCAAAATCTTGAGTAATCAAAAAAAAATGTGAAGCATGGGAAATTTGCTACGTGATTTTTAGATAAATTATTCTCTCAGAATTCCAGGTCCTGTATAACAAGCTTAAAATGAATATTTAGTGTAATGGTACAAAGTATGAATTCTTAAGTGTTCTTCAATCAAATATACAAATAAAAAAAACCAGAAAATATATTTCATTTTCAGTGTACGAGTTTAAATTAATAAATAAGAAAGACACCAGAAAAATGTACGATATTTTATTAATCATTAGTGGCAACAACAGGTCTTCAGAAAATTTTGCAACAATATCAAAGTCTTGTGAAACAAATCTTATTGTTAAATAAGGACACACGTAAAACACTTGAGTGGTTCCCTAACAGGAGTTGACACACAATATCTGATCTCTAAATGTCTCAACAGGAATGCCAACTAGATGAGAAATGTAGAACAGATGGGTTTTAATGAATCATAAATGCAACCAATGCAATGTTGCAACATTTGCAGTCTATAAAATTAAGGCACATATTATTAAAATTTAGCATATTTTAGCCTTGTACGAAGCATTTAGGGATACAAAATTGCTTCAATTAAATTATTCAAATCAAAACCTGCCTCGTCTGAATGACTCAACTCAAAGTCGCTGCTTTGATCCAGCAATTTAACAGTTAAGAATATAACTTTTAAATTTTAAAATTGTTACAAACATAGTGGCCACAATAACAATAATTGAAAGAATTTAATTCCAAATAATATGAATGGAAATTTTAATAAATATCAAATTTAAGCATGGTTAGAAAACATTATTTAAAATAATAAGCATTTATATGAATGAAGCAAAGTTGATAAAAAAAATCTTAATTTTGAGATTCAGTTATTTAAAAAAATAGATTTCTTTTAATACATAATTTAGAATGTCTATTGATATATGTTTAAAGAAAATTCAAATCCAAATTTTCAGAAAAAAAAGAAAAAAAAAAAAAGAAAGAAATTTAAACAAAAATTCTTTCATCAGAGATAATTTAAATAAATTCTCCACTCATAAAGATGATTTAATTAAAATGTTCCATTCATTTCATCACTAAAATTTCTAATCAATAGCACAGATATAATTTAAATCGATTCTAGCACAAATAAAAGCTTAATTTATGCAAGGAACATTAACAGTAATGACCAATTTTATTAGAAATATTTTTTTAAAAAAATTAAGCAACTACATTTGTTTCAGAAAACATTGCCAAAAGCAAAGGAAACTAAGAAAATGCAAAAATAATAACTGCAATAAACTATGTTATATTAGAAGGCAAAAACAGCTGTTTTCAGTCTTCCCCTGAGTATTAAACCAAAACTGAGTTTCACACAGCTTATCTTGCCTTCCAGACATGATTTTTTCCATGAAAGAAAAAAAAAATAATAATAAACCACCGATTCTGAGAAACAGAAAGAAAAGTTTTAGAGAACTTGCCTCGATTGTATAATTGCTTACGATAAAGTGACTTGACTCTAAATAACCATTCCACATGAAAAACTTGTCTGAAATTCATTGTTTCAAAACAAATGACTGAATCTAATTCAACCCAATGATGCAATCACTTTAAAGGTTGGTAAAGGAGGCAAGAATAAAAGTTTGTCATTCAGTTTCGAAGAACCTACATGAAGCACAATTGATCCTAACTTAATACTTTACAGTCCCTTGCATAGAAATATAAATGCTTTTGGACTAGGCCTATCAATGGAAGGAGTAAAAATAAAAAGAAAGCGAAAAGAGATGCAACTGATGAGTGTGATGAATGAGATGATGATGCTTCTGCTGTTGGACAGCGATCAGTAGTAAGTCTCGTTCTCAACCCAGCCTCCAGGATTACGTCTGATTATGAAACGACGGATTTCATCATATACGAAGATCAGTATAGAGAACGGAATTGCAGGGAACCACCAGTTTAATCTGTAAAAAAGAACACGAGACTTTAGAACTTAAGACATATTAAAATTATACAGTTTAAAATTTTAAAAGCAGTCTTGACGAGGTATACAAATTATTAGAAATATACCTAAGTCTTTACAGATTACATGATCTTAAATTTCTGTTATCTATAACCAGAGGTAATCTCGGCAGTTTAATAGGTGTAAGGTGAATTTGCAAAATCCTTTATTAAAAACTTTTCAATGCTTATACAAATAACAATTCTAAATATTATATAGACAAGTGAATTGAGAAACAACTCTGAGTGAATGCAAAAATTATAAGCCGAGATACTGATCATTTAAATGGGGAGGGGGAGGAATAAATTAGAATGAAAGTATTAAAGAAATATGAATTATAAATTATACAGATCTTGTATTTATAACTTTTGTTATATTTAGGGTGCAAGTCTAGTAAAAATACACATTGTCTACTAGAATGCACACTCAAGATTAAAAGAGATAGATTAAGCTAATGATAATAAAGCTTGATGGCTAAGAATTAATATGAATTTTTAGAGCTATTAAATTTTCTTTTAATGCCAAAATAATTGGGATGATATAGCTTTTTAAGATAAGTATTGCAGCTTTGTAATTGATTTTCTATAGGTTTTATAAGTTGTTGGAACACCTAAAATTTCCTAAAAGAATACATGGTTCTTGGATTAATATTTGTATCTGCATTAAATTTCTGTCCCACATATTGAAAAATATTTGATGTTTTCCTCTGTCAAATAAATATGAATGATATTTATATTTTATCATATTGATGAAATATCTGCTTTTGACAGTAAACTAAATCGCAGGGAACACTGATTGTGCTTACTTTCAATTAAATGAACTATGGATAAAACAACATTCGATTTAATATTCTCAGCATTCCACCAAGAAAAAATTTCTAAACCAGCAATTTTAAAAGCTTTATATAAGTTGAATTCAATTGCATAAAGGCCAAAGTAAAGAGTTATCCTATATGTCAGAGTAATAATAGAAACAGAACTGTCTCGATCATACATTTTCTAACTTTCATAATATTTTAACTTCATTTTCTAATTCGGTTTGCAAATTATACAGATGTTAAACAAAATTATTCCATAGCTTTCAACAATGGAAGAAAAGCATACGTTTAAGCAATGAAGCAATGAAAATGGTTTGAATTTCAGTTTAACAATGTAATCAATTGTTGAAAACTATGGAAAACAATATTTTTTTAAAAATTGCCAAAATTTAGGAAACATTTGCACAGCTATTAGAATGGAATAATTAAAAAGATAATTTTTAAACTTTAAAATGACATTTTAATCTATTTTGATCCATAATATTTTCGAGGCTTAACATGGGAAATGAAAAATGTCACAATCTTTAACTAATTAAAAAACAAACAAACATTCCAATGTATATATTTTCACCTTCCAAAATACATTTGTTCTGTATTTATCAGCTTGCATGGCCTAACAGTCTGCCACGTACAGTACTAACATAGATATGTGCATACACGGACTTATAACTTTATTATTCTTAGAAATACAAGTTGAGTGATGAGGAAATACACATTAATAGTACCTTATTTTGCCATCTACTGTTTGTCTTTATAGAGTGTAATAGTAATAAGTTTAAACTTTTATACAGTGA
>JAPMOR010019802.1:6062-39491 GCA_026543865.1 Argiope aurantia
TGAATTTAAGACAAGAAACTGAAACTTGAAACATTATTATTCGATATTATTTTGGATCCCCTTTTTATCATTCTGCTGTTACCATAATGTTTTTATCATATTTATTGTCCTTTTTGTTTTGTTATGTTTTACTGAAACATCCAAATTTCAAAGTTTCTTTTATAATGTCTCTATAGTATGCAATATGGTTTTGTAAGTTATATAGCATCAAAAAGAAAAAAAAAATATCTTGATCTTTCCTGACTCTTATGTTATTCTATAAGTTGTGTGATATTAAAATCATAACCTGTATAATGTAACAGTTAATTAAATCAATATAGACAAATTCAAGATTGACGAGTGAAGCCGAAAACATTGTACTGTCTTGATCTAGACATTACTTATGTCTTGATCTAGACATTACTTATGTCTTGATCTAGACTGATCAAATAACGAAGCAGAATTTCCAAAAAATTTTTTATTTTACAGCCCTATATATACAAAAGAACAACTTGTTCTAATCTGGGTTAAATAAATAGTTATTTACACCTGTAGTAGGAGACACAACAGTCGAAGTCGAAGGTTTTCTTGAAGCTCAGTTCTCCATCAATATGGAGAAACGACACCACAGGGAACTCACAGGTTGTTCGTCAACAAGACCACTCCAGGAGTAGTTCTCCGGACTCCGAACTCGTGGGCGTAGTCCAACAGTCTGCCTGCAATTCGTTTCTTCTCTTCTCCCTAAAAAAATCTCCGAACTTTATTTCGGCGACAATCTCCGTCTCTTAATTTACATTCGTCATTTGAGCTCTCTTTCGGCCAATCGGGGTTCAGCAATCTATCAATACCTCTTGAACGAGGAATTCCACATGTGGTCTTTCACTGTAGTCACTAATGAACAGATGCAAGACCACCCAGGTGAAAAGATTCACCCTCTTTTCTATCTCCAGGAGTTTAGTAAGTAACAGCAACGACACAGCTGCCTGTAAATGTCTTATCAGTACTGGGAAACGGGGAATGTTACAACATCATTATGCTGCGATGTTTCTCACTAGAAGGTAGAATTCACTTTCTTTATGAGTAAATGAAATAGCTATATTTGAAACATTTTTTTTATAATGTCTATCTAGTATGCAATATTTTTTTTGAAATCTATGTAGTATCTAAATGAAAACATCATTATGCAACGATGCTTCTCAGTCGGTGATAGAATTCACTTTTTTTTTTACAACTAAGTGAAACAGCCATATTTGAAACGTTTCTTTTATAATGAGTATCCAGTATGCAATATCTTTTTGTAACTTATATAGAATCAAAATAAAAACATCACTCACTAAAATGTTTCTCACTAAAAGGTAGAATTCATTTTTTTTATGACTAAGTGAAGCAGCTATATTTGAAACGCTTGTTTTAATGTTTCTCTTGCATGCCATGTCTTTTTAAAACCTATATAGAATCAAAATAAAAACATCATTATGCTATGATGTTTCTCACTAGAAGGTAGAATTCACTTTTTTTATGACTGAGTGAAACAACCATATTTGAAAAATTTGTTTTACAGTGCCTCTCTAGTACACAATATCTTTTTGAAACCAATATAGAATCAAAATAAAAACATCATTATGCAACGGTTTTATCACTAGTAGGTGGAATACACATTTTTTATGACTAAATGAAACAGCTGTATTTGAAACTCAGCTTTTATTACGTCTCTCTTGTATGCAATATCTTTTTTGAAAGTTATACAGCATCAAAATAAGAAAACAGATATTTTATCTTAATATTTAAGGATGGTTGAAATTCTGAGAAGGTAAAAACATACCTGCGATATCAAACTAAGTTACCGAATCACGTTAAAAATCTCCCGATGTCTAAAAGGATGGAAATCACTATAACTCAGTCAGAGAATTACCCCGACTACCAACATGGAAACAGCTCCAGAAAAATGTCATCAAGAATCCAATCTCCGAAGAGAAGAATTTTAAGCAGACACGAAATCCATTAACATTTACAAATGCTGAAGTGAAAGAACATCATGTTGTTTATTACATCTGATAACCAGTGTTATCGGGCATAGTTTTCAATCGCGATTACATCGCAAAAAACTGCAAGTGAAACTCGAATTAAGTAGATTTTTATTGCAAACTGTGGTGGGTAAGCCAAATTGTGCATTTCTTCTCGCAGATGACATGATAAGGATCTTTCGTCTGTCTTATTTTTTAACTTTCGCGCTTATCTTGTATCTGTGCTTTTCATAAAAGTACTTATTTGTAGAAATTACTAGTTGATATGAAAACATCATCAACATGAAATAGCTTTACAGAATATGATGTTCAAATGTAGGCCTACTTAAGTTAGTAGTACTCAGAAAACTGCTTGTTGTGTTACATACCACTGCAATTGCTTGAATTCCAAATTCCAATACTACAATTGTTGGTGCAATGCATTTATACCAACTAAACTTCTATTAATCTGGTTTCAGCTTATTCTGTATACTTGTCACCTAAAACAATTTGGGACATAGTGTTACAGAGTTTGCTTCGAAATTTATTTGAGTATGCGACTCAATTTCCATCGGCATATCTTAATTCGCAGGTACTTTTGCGATGTTGCTTATTTGAGTTATAGAGTTATTTGGTTTATTTCAAAAGAATCATAAAAATGTCGTCTAAGAACTTCACAGAAATTTAGCAATTTGATTTTAAAGTATCCTATTAATGATGAAAATAGTAGTTTTAATACATACGGATATTAATTTGAATGAAAAATTTTTGACTAGAAAGTTTGTAATACATTATTCCAATTTTCCTTACTTAAACATTATCGTGAAAGGGTTTTCTAACAATACAGGGAAATTAGCACGCACAAAATAAGCTGTAAATAATCATCATTATATGTTCCTTTTTAAATGATTCCAAAAGATTCTCACTAGAAGCCTTATATTGGACCATTCTAATTTTTCTGCATTACCTTTAGCAAGCAAAATGTTTCTACAATAATGGGAAAAAAGAAGCTTGTTCATTTTTTTTTCTACTTAATGGACTGTTTTATAATAAATTTCTCAAAATTCTGTGAATTATATCAGGAATTAAACATTTATAGAGCAACAATTGTTTATTCTTTTCAATGTTTCTTCTAATGATGAACTGTCCTTTTCCCACTTTTAATAGAAACAATACTACAAGCAAATTCATGCGAAAAAAAATCATCCAAAAAAATGTAAAGAAACTATATACATTTTTCAATTCCATCTTCGAATTACACTGAGTCACCATTATGATCATCCATGAGCCGAATTTCATGGTTATAAGTACATAGATATGTGATACCATAGAAACCCACACACAAAAACGCACACATCCACCTACACGCATGCACACATACACACCTTAATACGAGTAAAGATTGCACTTCGACAAATCTAGGCGACAAATACCTCAAAAAATCTTATGTAAGAGTATTAGTCCTGAGGAGTTTAATTAGTTAAAAATCTACCGCTAAAAATGTCCGTAAGTTTTATATTTAATTAGAATAATATGAAAAAGAAATGTGTTCAATTTTTTTTCGGTTGTATATATTTTCTAAACATTTTTTCTATTAAAATGAAATTACTATATTGAAATTTTAAAGAAATATAATCACGATAGGTGATTATATTTCGAGGAAAATTTAATAATTGTATAGAATTAATCCCTTCGCATGCAGTGACTTTGATTTATCTTTCGTAACTCAACTTTATTTTACAGTTCAACTTTATTAGCTTTTATGCTTTCTTATCATTGCCATTTTATCCAGCTAAATGATGAGGCACATCCCTGAATGAGCTGAATGTCAAGGTTGTAAGTAATTTGTAAGTAATTAATTTGACATTATATCACAGACCTACTCTAGAAGAGATAGAAACACCTCTTTTTTTTAAAAGTATAAATTAGCGTTAAATGTGCAAATAATCACAGTTTGAGGGCAAAAAAATCTGTGTAAAGACTCTGTAGGTAAAGATTTTAAGAATCTCTCTCTCTATATATATATATATTGAATAGCCAGACAGCTTACTGAAGTAATTAGTATTTCATGAAGCTATATTCCCCTACTATCAGTCCTACCCTACTATTACTCATCTCCAACACCAGTTAATATGCGTATTTTGGGTTCTAATCTTGAAAAAGCTACGTGAAAGGAAAACCTCTGAAACATAATGTTTCACTCAACATTCTGAACTTTCAGATGTTTAGAAAGAAAACTATAAAAGGTTGACGAACTTGAAACGCCCGACAATTTCTAATGTATAGTGGAAAAGAAGAAATATTAATAAATAAAATTAATAAATTTTTGTGTACATTTTTATTTTTAAAAATGATATTATATATTAATTATAAATTTGCATTTAGTTTTATAATTTTATAATTTTTTATGAAATTTGCATTTAAGTTAATTTATATTAACTTTATATAAATGCACTTCAAAGAGGGAAAACATAGCATAAAATACTGTCGAATCGGCCTAACTATTGAGATTGGTATTCCGGATTGGACAACAAAACTCTTTATATACAATTAAAGCATTTTTACTTTCGCTAGAAAGTAATGAAATCATCAGGAGCTTCGTATTCAAGATTTTGACGAGTTTTAACGTTCAAAACTTCCCGAGTCCAAAAAAATCCAAATTTTGAAATTAAATCTGTCTGTCTCTCCGTTTATTAACACATTAACTCAAAAATGCTTTGAGCTATGCGGATGAAATTTTGTACATATCGATCAAATTTGAAGATTTCTATCAAATTTTGAATGGAATATTTCATAGGAAGTCTGTGTATTTGACTGTCCGTGTGAAACTAGACACTATAGCTGCAAAAGTTATATGGATTAAATTTGGTACAGAAATTTGATAAGTGTGTATAAGGTAACAATATAACGATCTGTACTTTCGCATTCGCGTAAATGTGACGACTCAAAAGTATAACAACTTGGATAAATGAAATTTGGTATGTAACCTTTTGATTAAAATGTAATTCGAGTCAAATTTGGTTTTAATTGGTCGAAAAAAGTTCATCCAAAAAGTGGGTATCCAAAACCTCGATGCGATTTTTTTTTTTTTTTGAAATTTTAATTTTGACTTTTTCCAGCGATAACATTCGAAAATATTATCACATATTTTTTTTTGAAGTTTCGAAATTTAAAAATATTGTCTTTTTAATGATGCTAATTTAATAATCGGACAAAATTTTGCTAAATTTAGGCAATTTTAAAAAATATTTTTGTGTGTAATTTCTGACTATAGATTGTATTGTTGCCTTGATGTTAAAGTGGTTTACATTGTTTTATCAAATATTTAAGTGCAGGATTTTTTTCATTCTTGAATGCTAAAAAAGAAGGATTTTTTTTAAAAAAAACATTGTGTTGTTTACAAGACAAAACAATTAAGTTACAATATTGCGAAATTAATAAAAGTTAGTTAAATCAGATATTAAAAGATAGTTAGATTAGATATTAACGTTTTTAATAGCGCAAATATTTGCCAAATTTTATACTTTAAATTATATGGATTTTGGCAGCCAATATATACGTATTTTTGCTTAATATTTGTAGAGATAGAGCAAAAAGCTGTTACTTATTTAGATAGAATTTTCATATTTATTGTGCATTTTTTACAATCAGTTTAAATGGAAATAGTACCAATATTTTTAATGCTAATTTTGACTTGCAGTCTTTCAGTCGGAACTGAGCTCTCTGGGTAAAAAGAAGAGAAATGATAATTCTCTTGTGTTATTTATTCATTTATTTTTTGAAACGAGGCTTCAAACACTGCTATACTTTTTACATTCTGCAGTAATTTCAATAACAATCACATTATATTATTTCGTAATTTTTTTTAAAAACGGATAATTACCACTGCTCTAATTATTTGTTTTATTACTTATACATATTACAGTAGAAAAACATTTCTATGACCTTTTTTGGAAAGATAATGTTTCTATGCCTTTTTTAATTCGTTGCGGTCTCTCTGTGAAGCTTATCAAAAATTCAGCCTATAATTATAACCTTCTGATGTTTACTTACATAACTGTGACTACGAATGCTAATTGTCCCGAGCACGTTTTTAACATCACCCCGAACAGTTTAACGCATGATAAGATATCGAGCAAAATAGAGCACCTGGTCATTATAATTCCTCGATTGTCCTGTGAAAGGCAATATGTTTTAATTTTAAAGAAACCAGCCAATGAATACGAATCATTTTAGCCGGGCTCACTCAAGGCATGCTCGTAGAAATTTTTATATTAATTGAGTTACGAGTTGAAACGTTTTATAAATATTCTTATTAATGAATATCCTGATAATTTACTCTTTTTACAGAACTTTAATACAGAATGTAAAGAAATTACGCTATCTAGGATTCAGGCTAATGTCAATAGAGAGTAAGTGTTATAGTGAATAAGAATCTTTTCAATGAGATTCATTCGAAGCATGTTCATAGAAATTTTTGTGTTGATTCAGCTATTCGTTGAAATAAATGTTTTTGAAACATATTTATTAATGAATATCCTGATAAAGATGAGATATGTTATTTACTTGTTTTGTGAACTATAATATAGAGCATCCAGAAATTACTTTATCTAGGATTCGGGCAAATGTAAATAAGGAGTTAGCAAGACAATAACTGATTTTTAATAAAGTTCAGTTTAAAAGTTAAATTTATTTAAAATAGCATCATATAAATCGGGATTCTTTTATCTCCGAGTTTCTCATACCTTCTAAATGTCACATATAAATTCTGAAAAGAAATAATTGGGTTTATAGGCAATAAAAGTCAACAAATAAGAAATAATCCATAAAAACCTACCAAAATAATTAAAATTACTTTTTCGCCATTTTTTATTTAATTTGATTTGTTCTGTATTCATAAATGGGATTTTATTTTCATTTTTTTCATTCACATTCTTAAAATTTGAAGTTTCGAAATTTTTTTACATTTGTGGATTTTTAAAAACAAAATATTTTTTTAACTTAATTCTAAATTTAATTAAATTCCGGATCTATACCAGTCGTACTTTCTGATTGTGATTTTTTCAGAAAATTAATTTTAAAATTCCATAATATTTATAATGATGAATCAATAATGGAAGTATAAAATATCGAATATAATTAAAATAAAAAGAATGTTTTAAATATTATTTTTAGAGACCTATTATAAATGCCTTTTTAATGTATTTTTAAGCGTATTTTTATTAAACTTATTCAACTAAGGTTTTCTCATTTTAAAACACTTGTAGGGGTAAATTTTTTGTCTTTTATTTATTGGAAGTGCTTTTCTTTATACCCTTTTCAATCTCTTCTTTTTGTGTTTATTTTTTTAAATTCAAGGGTAATTGCTCTTTTTAAATTGTTTATTATATAAATTGCAAATTAACTTGTTACATTAAAATGCTAATCGTATGTATTGATATAAAATAAAAATAGCTATAAATAACCAAGACAACCCTGTGTAGTGTAGATGCAAATGATAATATGAGCTTCTTATTTGCCATAAGATTTAAGAATTACATAAGACGAAACACAGGTGGACTCAAAATCAGATTAAAAAAAAAGTGACATTAGAGTAATGATTACTTATTGTATGCAAATGAGTAATAACCCAATTTAATCCTCGAATGTTTAACTTTATATGTAAGACATTATTATTTTTAGCTAGATCATTGGTATAGTATTATTAGGCTACAAACAGGTATTTAAAATGTTAAACTAAGCTGGGTTCCTGATCACACAGATATTCTTAACTATTAGAAGGATAAAACTAGTTGTACTCTGCGCAATTCTTTTATGGCGAAAGTTGTGTATATCTTAAAAATGAGTGTTTGGTAAAGAGGAAAAATATTTTAAAAGTTAATTTTGAGCTCAATTTTTAGCAATTTCGATTTTGTAATCATTAGTTAATGAATGGAGCTTAATTCCTAGGTTACTCTTAATCTTTAATGCCAGAGATAACTGGTCTCAGAACATCCTGTATAGTTTAGTACAGTTAGATTAACATCCCGCTTTAAAACTATTAAAGGCAATCTTGGAGGTAGATCTATTTATTTCGAAACAAGGTCTGATGACAGGAGCTACATCGCCGGATGCAGACATTTTGAGTCCTCGGTAGTGCAAATTATGAGGCTCTCTTTTAATAAATTAGTTATTTCAGTTAAAAACATTATTACATTTTAAAACTCAATTAACATGTTAATAATCTATATTAGGATAATTATTTTACTTTAATAATTTTGAAAAAAATGAACAACAATATTTATTTAATAATTATGACTTAAGTCTGCGAGTCATTTATGTTTGCATATGATATTATTCAAGCAGATATCTGTGTTTATAAGCATAATAATAAGGATGATTATAACAAAAATCAAAGGATTTGATCATTTATACTTGACAATATTCTAATATGTTATTGTTAACAACAACATTTATAGTTTTATAGATGTCAACAATATCCTAATATTTTAAAGTTATTCTAATTTGAATTTTTAATTATTTATTTGTAAGCTAGAAATATCATATCTTTTAAATGGGCGTACATTCACTCCTCCCCCCTTCTTATCCTAACGGCTCTTAGCTGAGCAAGCATCTTATTATATGGACTTCAGCGCTGCATGCATCAGAGGAAGAACGTTTGATTCCCTCGTGCACATTGCGCTCACGCTGGCACGCACACACACACATACGCTTCCACACAACGCTTATGTGGATGCAAAAGCAGACCGAGTTTTTTAATAACCATTTCACAATAGCTCGCCAATTGGATTATTTGCATGCTTGTCTCAGCCGAAAATCTGAGACAATGCTATTTCTTGGTGCTGGTTGTGTGTGTTGGTTAGTAAGAAAAATAAGTATCAGCCGAACAGTTTCAATTATAAATTGAAGTCGTTGAAAGCGAGATATTAGGATAAATTAAAGTGTTGAAGAATCATTCATAACGAGATACAGACGGAACGAATGAAGCAGAAATATAAAACAGCTTTGGGAGTGATGTTCTAAATTACAGATGCATAGTAGTTGGACTTCTTGTGTACAGCCGTCCACCCCACTACCACCACTGAACGAAGCAGTATCGACATGATTTGTTGTTATCGACTGCTTTCTTTAACATAACCCGACCATAACACTGACCGATTCACTGAACTGACATCCTCTTTGAGGCAGTTTGTCCCCCAATCACAAAGTGATCAATTACTATAATTGTGGGACTTTTTGCGAATAGCCGACCACCCCGCATATATATATGAAACTTGGACAATGTATTTGTCTAGTTAATATGTTTAATTGATTAAATTTTCAAGATCACAGGTTAATTTAAGTTCAAGAAAATGCATTTCAAATCTGAAATGTTGTTACATTAATAAGCGGTGTATCCTCTAGAATTTTGAATGCACGCCTGCAAAAATTCATGCATTGTGTCATACAAGCACCGAATGTCACTTTGTGGTATGGTATTCTATGCTTGTTTTACTTGTTCTGTCAATACTGGGGCGGTCAGTGCTGGCTGTGGATGATGCTGGAGTTGTCCCCCAATGATATCCCATAAGTGCTCTATCGGAGACAGATCTGGTGATCTTTCAGGCGGCCAAGGTAACATGTAGACACTCTGTAGAGCACGTTGCATTACAAGTATGAGGGTGAGCGTTATCCTGTCGGAAAACTCCACCTTGAATGTTGTTCATGAAGGGCAGCTCAACAGGTTGAATTACCAGACTGACGTACAAATTTGCAGTCAATTTGTTTTGGATAACCGCGAGAGTGCTCCTGCTGTCATAGGAAATTTTTCCCAAGGCCATGGCTCTAGGTGTAGGTCCAGTGTGTCTAGGCTGCAGACAGTCTGATTGCAGTGTTCCCCTGGACTCCTCCTGACCAACACACGGCCATCAGTGATGCCAAGACAGAACATGCTTTCATCAAAAAACACAACAGATCTCCACTCCATCTACCAATGAGCTCTGGCCTGACATCACTGGCGTCGCAAACGGTAATGGCATGGAGTCAGTGGAATGCATGCTACAGGACGCCTGGCTCTGAGCTGTCCTTGAAGTAGCCGATTTCTAACAGTTCGTTGTATCACTGTGGTCACAATTGCAGCTCGAATTTCTGCTGCAGACGCAGTACGATGCGCCACAGCCGTACGCCGAATATGGCGGTCTTCCCTCTTAGTAGTGCCACTTGGCCTCTCAGGACCCGGTCTTCTTGAGGCAGTACCATTCCTTGAACATTGCTCCCAACAATCATTCATAATGGATATATTCCGGCCAAGACTTTCTGCAATATCGCGGGAAGAAAATCCACCTTCTCGTAGCCCTATTACAAGACCTTGTTAAAACTCGATGTTGATATTGGCTTCTTCGTCTTCGTAAAGGCATTCTTGGCTAACATCAAATCAATACGTCAGATTTCAAAGATAAATAACGCTCACGAACTTTACAGCATGATTTAAAGCAAACCTGATATGTAAATTCTGAGTGGCACTACTAGCGCCACACGTATGCGGGAAGCGCGAAATTTGAATCTATATCATATTTCAGATGTATGAACATGCCTACCAAATTTTGTTTATCTAGCACAAGTCCTTCTTGGTGTTGGGAATTTTTATTTCCGCCAGTGTATGATGAAACTTATAAAGCATTAGGATTTATTCATAACCTTAATAAAGCAATGAAATACTGAAAAAAAAAAGCCGTCTGAATAATTATAAGAAAACTGAAAAATCATATGCAGATACAAAAGATTGTATTCACTTAAATAATATTATAACATTATTTATATTAGCTCGGTTATGGTCATGAGGCCACACAAGATGCTTGAAATAGAATATATTGCCATCCAGTGCATTTAAATGTCTAGAATTATGAAATTAACCATTATAAAAATGTCACATGAGAGGTGATGAACATTTTAATGTAGATAAACATAGAATTCAAAAGCGATGTTTGAATAGATGCATTCAGGATGTAGTTCTCAGCTTAGCTGGCATATTTAAATCAGCCAAGGCCGCTAAGTCAGTCATGCAGATATGTTTCTTTACATAACATTGCATAATGCGACTTATTTAATATCTTCTAACACTGGGAACCATTTAACAAGCAAAACTTTAATTACTCAGAGGAAAAAGTAAGCTTTTTAATATTCTGCTTTTAATGAAATCTAGATTCTTGATCAACAGAATTAGCATACATCTGATGAATGCACAATTGTATTTATAAATTTTATCATAAATCAAAAAATCAGTTCATTTTAGGTTACATAACGTACTTCGGTGCAATAATGTGCATATTTGTGAGCAAAGCAATCTGATGATCCAATAGCTAAATAGTAACTCTAGATTAACTCATTAGCTGTGAAGTACTTAGGTAAAACAAGATTAAATTTAAATCGATCTAAGGTCGTAAAGTGATGTTACTTCATTACATACCAACTTATGTTCCAAATTATTGAGTATCTCTTTTAACACTGAAAAAACTCTAACCGAACAAAATGGTAGACTCCATGGACAAGATCAAAACCTGTCTTCAAAATAATGAAATCTAGGGTTCTTTATCAGAAAAATTAGCATTCCACTGATGAACCCACACTTTATAGATTTTTTTTACCAGAAATTAGTTTGTTTTATTTTATAAAGCACAATGAAAGTTTCTGTGAAATGACCAATGGAAACTATATTAGTAAGTGGCGCCCATAATGATGATTTGATTATTATACGAATAACTATGTAGGCATCTAAATTGATTCATTTGTTAAGAACTAACTATATGCGAAGCAGTTTAAGTAAAACTAGAAGTAAACTAAATCTAAAATTTTTTTAACATTCTGCCCTCAAAATAATAAAATCTACGGTATTTAATTAAAAAAATCAGCATTCACACTTATATTACTTATGCATTTTATCGCCAAGACACCAGTTTGCTTTACAATATAAAACGAAATGAATGTTTCAGTAAAATGGCGAATGAAAGTCATATTAGCAAATGGCTCTCACAATGATGATCAGATTATTAAATAAATATCTATGAAAGCATTTAAATTAATTCATTTGTTAAGAACAGAGCTAGCTGAAAAGCAGTTTAGATAAAGCAAAATTAAACTAGATCATATTTCAGTCGAACTTTTCAGACCCTTTAAGAACAAAAGTTGATGCTGCTTCATTATATGCTACTGCATGTTCCAATTTATCGAATATTTCTTTTGGAAAAAAAACCCCTCTAGATAAACAAAATGGTAATTAGACTGAATGCGCAATTACCATTTTGTCCAATTGGGCAATTTGTGAGCAATTTATTTACCATTCAAAATTCATTCTGCTCTCAAAATAATGAAATCTATGATTCGTAATCAGAAAAGTCATCATGTCATTGACAAATCCACACTTATATCATTTATGAATCTTATAGTTTACCAGAAATCTACTTTCTTTAATTTATAAGACTCAGTAAAGGTTTCGGTGAAATAACCAGTAGAGTTTATCGGTTTAAATAAAATAAGAAATAAATTAGATCATATTTTAGCCGAATTTTTAACGTCTTTTAAGAATAAAAGTTGATGCTGCTTCATTATATGGCACAACATGTTCCGATTTATAAAGAATTTCTTTTAACATTGAAAAAATTTCTAACCAAACAAAACGGTAATTAGACACAAGCAGAAAACTTATTAACATTCTTCCCTCAAAGCAACAAGATTCAGATTCTTAATAAAAAAAATTATCATATTTCTTGCAAATTCACAATTATCATATCTCTTAGGAATTTTGTTACCAACCAGAAAGTTGCTCGCTTAATGTTATATAACGCAATCAATTTTTCACTGCAATTACATTAAAAATAAAATAGTTGCTAATGCTTAACTCTTAGAAAGAGACATACTTCCTCTAATGCGTGGTTTCAGGCGATGCTCTTTTGAGGCAGATGGTTTTTTTCTTATTGTTAAAAATCGGTAGACCTCATAAAGATGAAATATTAGATGAAGATTAGCACGTATTTATGAGAGTTATTAAAATTTTTCCCTGTCTTCTTGCAGAGGAAGTACTTACTGATGAATAAAATAACAGCAGTGAATAAAATAACAAATATAAAGCGAATGGAAGCCTCTGCTTCGCCATCATTTTTCTTTTCTGGGAATACATCTTTTTTTTTCTTCTTTTTATTTTCACGAAATTTATTCTGAGTGATAACTCTACTGAGGAATTATGACAATTATATTCCTCCATTTCCAGATCTCGTATAGTTGATAGTCTGTGCCAAGGTTAATTTCGAGATATTGTGCTTACACAACCTTTCGTGTTCTGAAATAATGTAAAATAAAAATAGGAAGATAACTAAGGCTCATCGTGTTAAGGCACTAAACTGGATGTAAGGGAATGTTTATGGATGCAATTGGAATTCCAATAGGGACTAAGAATCCATGGATAAAATAGTAATAAGGCCTTGGATTTTTTAATTTAGATAGAGCGCAGATAAAATTCTAAAAATAGATTACAGAATTGCTCCAGGTAAAGATGGAAGACTATTGTATCTTTATGAAAGGTAATATAAATAATTTTTGTTTGTTTTTAAGAAGTATATAAAGATTCAAAGTATTGTGTGACTGCTATTTAAAGTTCATTTTTAAGAGCTTTTGAATTTTTTTCTGAACAGTTCTTCTCAGAATTTTGATTTCGTATTTATCAATACCGGTGTATTTTCTAATTGTACAATGAATTGTCTTTGCATGCAAACATTTCTTTTTGCATGGAGGGATATTTAATTTTATTATAATAAAATGGCTATCTATTTTTCTTATAATTTATCTTTTTTCCTTTTTTGAAGTATTTAATCTAAAATTGATAGCTGTCTTATCATTTATCAATACCGTTGTATTTTCTAATTGTCCAATCAATTGTCATTGTATGCAAACATTTCTTTTTACCTGGAGGGTTATTTTATTTTATTATAATAAAGTGGTTATTTATTTTTCTTATTATAATTTATCTTTTTTCTTTTTTTAAAGTTATTTAATGTAAAATTGATAGCTGTCATACCATATTATCCATTATATTCGATTTGTTTGTTAAGTATAGTAAGTAAAAATGGATGGTTGTTTTATCTTATTATCTATTATCTTCCTCTTTGTTAAGGTAACTCTGCTTTCAACCACTTTTAAACTTTATTAATAGCTCATGAAATGTTAAAAATTGTGCTTAATTTAATCAATTTTGAAACTAGGATATATCCAACTTACCTGAAAATAGTTTTCTCAGAGAAAAAAATATATCCAATAGTTGAATAAAAAAAAAATTCAGGTTTGAATAAATTAATTTGAAGAAAATTTCTATTACAGCCCAGTATCATAACAAGTAGTATAGAAGAAGATATTTGCAACTAACTTTGCTGGGATGTGGCGAAGAGTTATTGTACTAACAAACCTTTCGTGTTCTGAAATAATGTTAAATTTGCGATACCCCCATATTTTTTTCTTGAGTTGGCACATTTTGGTTGTTAGAAATATGTGAAAGGGTAATACAAAATGATATTTTTTTAGCATGTCCTGAACATGTCGATAAGTATGATTACAATGTAAATAACTTTTAAAAAATAATGAAAGTAATGGTGTAATTTTACTTTTCAAGTATGTATTTTTGCGAAATATACGCCAAAATGTTTCTTAAAAATCAAAAGAAAAACTTGTTGCCACTGCGGAAGTGATGTATTTTTGCTTGATGTCCGGAATATGGAAAACAGTATCAGTTTTTGGTTACCAATTACCAATTTTTGGTTACCAAGTTAGAATTAACAAATGACTCTCGCTTATTCCCTTAGAGAGGTTACTATTGTCCTCTAAGCCAGTTTTGAAGAAGAAGTTAATGGAAAATGTTTATTTAAGGTTTTTAAAACCAGAAAGCATTATCTTCCTTAAATTCTTAAAAATTGCCCAGATATCTCTCCATTTACTATATAAATTATTCAAAAGATAATCTGTAACCTATGAATTAACTGGGAAAGTTTCAAATCAAATTCATCGATAATTTTATCTTCATTTTCTGATACATTGAATTTCGTATTAAAATAATGTCAAAATTTTGCCTATAATTCGAATACATAAATTAAACATATGGTTAGCTAAATATATAAATTAAAACTGTTTTTATTTCTATTTTTACTATTTAAATATATCTCTACATCTGCTCATCAATATTCGTAAGACAATACTTTTTTTAAATTTTTAATTCACTCGAATAACCGCATGGAGTTTTATAAGCTTTTGCGAGGACAAAAATTTAATGATTGGAAACTCAGTTTCTTCAAATTTTAAAGTTTTTTTCTCCTTTAACTCAACATTTTCTATTCGTTTTTTTTTTCTTTTTGCTGTATTGGATTAAATAAAGAGTTGCAAATTTTTTTCTTAATTTATGTAAATAATGCATTGAATGCCTTTCTCAAAAAAACTTTATTACTACTGTGCAGTGAATGCATTTAGATAAAATCCATAAATAAAAATATAAGCAAAAGAGAACAATCAGAATTATTAGGATTCGGATAAATCTATTTTAGATCTTTTATGTTTGAAAATTTTGAAAATCTTTGCCTTCTTTTTCAACAAAAAGTAATATTTACAAAACTTAATCAATAAGATCAATGAAGGATCACATTAAAAATTTTTTTGAGAAAAATGTGAATGTTTACATGTTGAATTAAGAAATTTTTAACTTTTGTAAAAAAACAAAACAAAAAAAAAACACCGCTTATATTTTGTATTTACTCGAAAGTAGTATTTAAATTATATAATGATTCACCTTCACCTTTCAAAATGAATCATTTTTATCTGCAGAATCTTTTAAAAGATAATTTATGGCGCTGCAGTTGGTTTTCAACCTTATTCAAATGGATACAACTTATGAGAGTTTGGATTATTTGATGTTATTTTTTTCTTTAAAAGACACTATGACAGATGTGCCTATTCGTGATGTTGTAAACAAATGAACCTCATTAAAGTAAAGTTGTAGACCAACATTTGTTTAAAAAAAACTTTTTATGACTCATTATTATTCATAAAAATATGTAATATCTTAATAGATTTTTGGGATTTCACTTTTTTAATTTTGCTGAATACTTTTCAAGTTTGCTATCACTATTATCAGCATTATTTTCTAAGTTCACCAATCGTTTGCTATCATCTCAATTTTTTAAGTTCGTCATTCGTAAATAATGCAGTAATAAACACTGTAAACAATATATACTCCCAATTTTCAATTAAAAATGTAATCATTCTAAAAGGAAATTATACTTTACAGTACTAAATTTATACTTTAACAGTTATACTTTACAATTATAAACTAGGGATAGGGAAAATATTATCGTTTTAAATCGGCAATATTCATCTGAAAAATCGTCATTTTTATTCACTAACCTCTCCTCTCCCCCCCCCAAAAAAATGAAATGCTCATCTGATCTCTGCTAGTTACTTTAATCCAAATTTGAATAGTTTAACTTTTGGCAAACGCAATTAATAATTTATAATAATTTTCACAAATTTATGCCAATTAGCTACAAACATTGCATAAATTATTTTTGCTGACAGTGTTAATGTTTATATATTTAACTTGATCATTTATAAATATAATAAATTTACTTAGATTAGAAGTATAAAATAATAATTCATACAATGTAGCATCTTGGTAGTCAAACAGAAAAGAAATAATAAGTAATTGGTAAGTTGAGTAATTGGTTTTTGCGAGTTTGAGATTGATCAAAATACCGTGTGGATTTGCAAAATGCATATACAATACACTTCCGAGTATCCGGTTCTCGACTACCCGGCTTCCATACTATCCGGGCTAGTTTTCTTTTCCGTAATTAAATGAGAAAGGCTAGGCATTCTATTGGCAACATTGCAAAGGCATTAGAAGCAGGCCTATACTTCTATTCTCCGTGTGCAAAATACAGTTTGTGACAGGAAAAGAGCAGCGTTCTACTTGTTGTTCATTGTTTTGTCAGCGTGTAACGAATATCTGTTGTTACCCCTGTTCCTCATTGTAACTGCACAGTACATGTTGTTACAAGCCTGTAATGTTGCTTCTCAGCACGGTTAATTCAATCACTGGAAAGACCGTTTTACGATCAGCTCTATTAGATGGTAGTCGGGTGCTGAGTCAGTGATCCCAGAGCTTAGCGATAAACTTGGTTACCATTTGGTGACTTGGCGACGAATTTGGCGACTTTAGCGACAAAATAGATATACTGGAAACTTCGAGAATTTTAGCATTTCAGCCAATAAGAAGCGTCTGATTGGTCTAGAACCTTCTTTGTCCGCCACCCGGTAACTATAAAAGGCCGGCAGTCTCAATTTGCAGCCAGTCTTAGACGTGTATAGAGTCATCGAGAGGATAGCGAAGCAACGGCGGAATAGTTGGATAGTCCGGCGAATCATAAGCATTGTGTGGAACTCAAGTGATTGCTGAATTGAGCTGTGGTGTTTATTGTGAAAGCACCATCGAGTTGTGGGAGGAGTAGTAGTGCAGACGTTTGGAGAGGCCGTAGAGTGATGCTACGTAGATTCCGTCCTTCTTCTGGATTCTGTCAGGCCGTTTTGTGTACCGATATTACTTGTGGGCTGCTGTATGTTGTAATGTGCTGCTGTGTGCTATTCTGTGTTCGTCTCAGCTGTGCATTTGTCGTCTTTGTATTAGTGTCTTCGTGTTTAATAAACGTCGTCGTTGTTTTCTTCTGAGGCCTGTTGATTGTGATTGTTTTCACACCATACACCCACTGTAAGTGAACCCGGTGATTTTACGGACTTAGTGGAAAGTTACGTAACAATATAGTATTCGTAAATTTTTCTAGGGATTATGCTTAATATTTTTTTTTTAATGTACAACAGCGAAGATTACAAAATGGATGACAAACGAAGAAAAGTTGTAGTGACTATGGAGGAGAAAATACGCTCTATACAGCGACTAGACCGTGGTGTAACAGCAAAAAATATAACCTCGGGGTTAGGAGTTGGAAAAAGTACTATGGAGAACTGGAAAAATATTGAGCAGAAATTGAAAAGTGGTTTGCTGCACAAGCTAGTGGAAGTAGAATAAAAGTAAGAAAAACCATGCTAAGAAGTGTGCATAAAGAAGTTGAGGCAGATTACATGATTCATCGAACCCCAGCCTCGTTCATATTCTACGTGGCTTAATATAAATGGAGAGCTTAATACTTACCTAATAACAAGTGAGAAAAAACGCATTATTATAACAGTGAGTGTTGGTAAAAAAACTTTGTCTTCTAGTATTGGTGGGCAAAGAAAAGAGTTCATACAACTCCAGTCTCTCCGGCTTTTTTGTTATCCAACCTGACCATCCACCACATTAGTCGGGATATTCGGAAATGTACTGTATTTCATTGTAAATTCGCTATTAAATGTTTTAAAACAAGACCAATACAAATCATTTACTTAGAAATTAAACATGCAAGTTAAAAGCTAAATAGAAGTTTTACTCCATTAAAAACAATTTTCCAGAATTGAAGATAAATAAAAACATTCAGTCAAAACCATCCACTCTAAATTCTATTGAACATACTTATTAAAATTGATTTATTATAATATTTTTATAAAACCTAAGTATGATTAGGTAAACATAAGGGAAATGAGAATCTAAGAATCCGGAGGGAAACCAGCCAAATATCACGCATAATATGATTAATATTTGAGATATTCCTTAATTTCCACTTTTAAAAATACTTTAAATGACGAGAAGAATTATATTTTGTATTGTTTTGAGTTGAAAAATACATGTGTGAAATTGTCAGATTAATTGAGATGATGCAGTGTGATCTGTGCGTCTACATTGGAAAGACAAATCATCACATTTATATGATATCGGTTCACAGGTAGTCAGTCATTAGTCATTTTTTTAGCTTATTACGTTAAGAAGACTCAAGCGCGAATAAAATAGAAATTGTAAAATACTGATAACATAGATATAAAACTAATATAGAAAATTCATTAAACTAATAGAGAAAATTCTTCTTTTTATTCCCTGTATTTTCTCTTTATATACAAGGAAGAAAATTAAAATAATTAATATAAAATTAAAATGAAAGATTAAATGCGATTAAGTGAAAGTGAATCTTTCTTTCACCCTTTTGTTAACTCACATAAGATAGTTACTAGCCTAGCATTAGTCAGAAAAAATCGAACTTTGACAGCTTTTCCTTCCTGAAAAAGTTGGCCTTGATATCCTTTTTAAAAAGATTTTACTTATTTAAGTTTTATGACTTGGGGTATATTTTTGTTTTATATATAAAGAAACTAGTTGTCCTACATTAGCTGGAAAAATACTGTTTTTCATCTCTTCGACTCTACTAGAAAAATAATACCCAATTGAAAACTTTACTACTTTACTAGAATTTATTCTATTTATTTGAATTTTCCCATTTATTTTACATATAAGTGATCAGTTTTCCTGCATTAGAAGTATACCGTATAGATCTTTCTATATATATCATTATTCTGATCTAAAACCTATCCATGAATGAAAAATTGCTTTGTATATAAATTTAATGATCGTCACTTTACATATTTATTAGAAAATAATTTACATTAAAATTAATACATTTGCTACTATCAAAAGTTTAAGATTTGAAAAATAAACCTTTCAGATTATTACTCTTGCAAAAAATGTTTAAACTTTTGAAAAATAAACCCTTTAAATTATTACTGTTGCAAAATATCTTTAATAACATTGTAAATGAATCTTCCTTATAAAAAAAAGATACAAAAACGACAACAAAATATTTTATAAATGCTTCGTTAAATATTTTTTTCTTGTCTTTTTAAATAATTAATTAAAACAACACAGGAGAATATAATCTAACATAAGTTAAAGCGTCACTCTCATTTCCCATGCCGAGAGCATCAAACACAAATCACACTCGGTTAAACATCATGGGAAGTAAGCTGAGCAATTTTTTTCCCTCCTAGAATCTACAGTTTTAATAGCGAAGAAAGATAGTAGCTATAACGTGATGAAAATGGAAAGAACGAAATAGAATGTAATGATACAAATCTGCGCAGGATTTTTCCCTGCTTATTACTAAACGGAACGAGAATGCATAGCAAATGATGTAACTCCTACTTTTCGTTCCTAAGTGCCTTGCCTCAGATAAAAGAGCAACGAGATTTCGCCTATTCGAAGATAATCATTTATCAGTAACTCATCATTTCAGGTTGTCATACAAGCTCAGATGGCCATTTTTATCAGATTGAGGGCAAAATAGGACCCAAAATTATCATTCACCTAGTACAATCGCCCCTATGCAGCAATCATAAATTGTTGCCTATCTAGTGGAAGATGGAGGTCCTCTTGATATTAATATACCTCTTGAAAACTGATACGGATAGAGCAAAGTTCAGAATCCAGGTATTATGCTGTGTTTATGATAAGTATCCTCTTTTGATAATATTCAAAGACCCTGAATTATTTGACTGAAATGCTTCCTTTTCTGTGGAATCAGCTTCTTGTTTCTAGAAACTTCTGATTTGCATCATCCATAAATGATTAGAATATTAAAATTGCTTGGTTTACTTCTGATTTTTTTCTTCTTTAATGCCCTATTTGGATTAGTGTCTGACTTCAATTGCTTGCCAAGATTCTTTTACATTAAATTCACGAAATAACGCAGTAATATTCTTTTAGGTTCTCAGTAGAATTTCTGATGCTATAATTAGTTTCAATAGATTTATTTAAACTTTCTCGTATAAGAGATAAGAGATATAAAGTATTCTAATTTCTAAAAATTTCTAAAAATTTTAGACTCAATGCTGCCGAAAAAACATGTTTTTGGCATTATGCCTGCTTACCTGTCTTTAGCAAGAATAATTCAAAACTGTTGTGAGCTATACGGATTAAACTTGCTACACCACCAAATTTGCAAATATCTATGTCTATCATTTTGATAGACATAGATTTGATCACTATGTCTATCGTTATGCGAAAATTTATTTGCCGTTTTTCGAATATAAGTTAAAGCGATAGCTACAGAATGAAGAGAGCAAGTTGAAAGGAATTCAATACATGAACTTAACATGCATAATGAATTAACACATGTATAATAAATTTTTGAGCTAAATTCATTTATAAGTTGATATAGGCATGTAGGTAGGTTGATATAGGCATGATATAGTTTGAGCTAAATCCTAAACGTGATAACCCGAATACGCAATGATTTAGTTATATCAAATTTGGTATGTGATTTTGTGACTACTAGTTCTGTGTTAAATTTTGTGTGTTTCAATTTGTTGGGAAAAGCTCGCCAAAATCACAAATCTGATTTTCGTGTTCTATTAAGCTCATGACAGGGATTAGCTAAAAACTCGCCAAGGACCACACAATACATTCAGCAAAAATGCCAAATTCATGCCAAAGGTTAATATTTCTTAGCTATTGTATCACAATGCCATATCAAACTTTCTCTGGGATATCTTTATTAAGGATAATGATAGAAAGTTTCGGGGAGACCATTTTCGCTGGTTTATGATAGCCAATCTCTATTGGAATGATTAATAGATTCTTAATAATTTGATTGGAGTATTTTTACATTTTATTATAGAGTTGCCTTGCAATGCTACTACCTACTCTTGTGTTTCTCTTAACGGGAATTGCAGAAAATTTCTGCTCTGAAATTCGAAATCCATCCTCCTCGTCTCCACAGTTTGTGCGCTGATTATATAAACTGAATTCGCTGAGAGAAAGCTCTTTCCTTGTCTAATAAACATCACTTAATTTTCAATTCGTCTGCTTAAAGAAAATACATTTTAGTGAATTGGAACAAAGTTTTCCTTTCTTACAGAATCCCCCCCCCTTTTTTTTTAGAAATATAACATTCTGGAATCAACAACCATGTGGATTCCAAAAAGGTTGTTATTGTTATTTCAAAAATCATTAATATATTTTTTTAATTTTTACGTTTCTTGTAAAGTAGTGAAGTCTTCAGAGAATGGCATCTAAGAATGGCCCTTCTCAAATCATGAACAAAGATCATGTGTTGAGGCAAAAGAAGTCAGCTGATTCAAATTCTTTGTACGGAACAACAGCACAATCAGCACGCTTTGGTCACTTTAATTATAATGATTTTTTATTTTGAAGTAACAGTAAATATTAGCTGAAATGTAGGGAGAGGCCGGAGGGGGAGATAGAGGGATTGTAATAGAGCTATTTCGGGACAAGTATAATAATTTTGTATAGTTATTAGATGACACCTAAGGCAGCACCAAAACTGGAGTACCCATCTCCAAACTCCTCCTTTCACAAACGGGAAGACATCCTATCCTGAAGGATTTGGCATGTACCAGTACAGTACAACGATTCTTTAACAGAATGAAGTTTTGAAATTAAAGGAATTCAAGGGCCTCAAAGTTCACCAGGACACTGTGGGGGCTGTCAAAACTAAAACACTTAAAATAGCAGCTGAAAAAACTAAGGACCATCTTAAAGCATATCCATGACCTCTACATGAAGAATTTTACAAAAAAATTCATTTCAATGGCAGATGACCATCAAAGATTTCTTTGACTTTGCTTCGAAACAAGAAAAAAAGTGACTGGAGATATGCATCGGGCCTTCGATGAGTGAAAAAAAGCTATCTGGTCTGATGATCCAGATTCCTTTACCATTCTAATCATAGGGGGGATAGATTTCATTATTTCATAGATTTAAAACTCCAAAATCTTATCTGGCGGAATTAAGAATTACCAATTTATTATCATGAGTTAATATTCCGCCTCAAAAGTTTCTACAGCGTGTAGAATCTATGGCTGGAAGAACATCTGCTGTCATCATGAATCGTGGTTACGATTCAATCAGAAAAACGTAGAGATTGGAAGAAACACTAACTTCTAAGAACATCTCAGGAACACTTTAGTAGAAAAATGTTCCTAATATTTTAGTCACTCAATGTTTATATTCCCGGCAGTATATAAAGGTCGGCTTGTGAAATATCGGAATACTTAACATATGTTTTACACTTTTCCAATATATTTTCCAGGACATTACATATGCTGCTTTCGACACTTTTATTTAGGCAACGTCCGAAGAGAAGGTCATGATAAAGCTTTTGTTTAAAAAATGCATTCATTTTATATGAGTACAAATGCTTAGAAAAATAAGTAAAAATGTTCTATCAAAAATCTTTTATTTCTACTAATAAAAAAAGAGAGAATGTTTCTCTGTGTGTGATGCCGCTCTCTATACATGGCTATTTGTCTTAAAACTACCAAACTAGGAAATACAGACTTTGAAAAGTGAAAATGAGCACCTTAGACCAATTATTCAAAAATTTAATTAATATTTTAATTAATTAAAATTTAAGCGATTTTTTTTCCGTTTCCTATGATAACTTTTCGAAAATATTACAGCTCAAAAAATGACTTCTATATCATCTTAACATTAAAAAAAAACCACATTTTTATAAATGCCATATTTTTGCTTTATAATATTTATACTTTTTTAAACAATTTTTTAAAAATATTTTACGAATATTTTACAACGATAACTTATACATTTGAAGTGAAATTCAAATCTTTTCATTATTCCTACTAATATTTCAGCCAGACTTTTTTCCATCAGGAAATGGAAGATTTGGCTTATTTTATCATGCTGAGAAGATTTCAGTATAATGTATACTTTTAATAAAAATTTGAAACTTTGCTGTTCTTGCAATTAAAGTTGAACCTAAGAATTAAGCATTAGTGAAAACTTTTTTAAATGCATCTATTTTGAAACGCTGCTGAGCACTATTGTAAAATAATTGTATGTAAGAAAAGATAGAAAAAGAATAAAAATGGATAAAAAAATTAAGGAAATGCATAGCACCATGCACAGAATAGTGTAAGACTTCTGAGATAATATGAGTTACATGTTTACCAAAATTTAAAGTTTATACATTTTGTTGATTAATCTATTAAGACATTGCATGCAATATTTAATTTAATTTTTTAGCAACCATTAATTCCGATAAACCTACCCGGTCGTCAATATCTGCTAGTTTAAAATAAGGGAAGATAAGTGAAAGTTATACAAAAAAAATGAATCGTTACTTTGTCGGTTTGTCATTTGACGCTATATAAAATATTTAGAAAATATATAAAATATAAATAATTTGTAATTTTGTATAAAAATGCTTAGGCATTTTATAAAATATCAATTTTACATACAAAGTTTTACTCCTCTTGCATTGTGAACACGAGGTTTAAAGCAATTTCGAATATTTTTTTTAGAAAGATGAAAAAAATGTTAAAAATAACAATCTTTAGAAGGTAAAGATTTTTATATAGAAAAACAATTTTGATAAAAAAAATGTAATTGAAATTAAAAATATGATCATATCTTCATAAAAAAATAATCTCTGCATGGAAAGTTATAAAATACTTTCTGTAATTTCTTAGACTTAAAGGCTAAGTTTCATTTCAACTTAATTAATTTGTAAGTCAAATATGTGACAATTGACATTTAGACATAATCAATATTCTTAGCGTATCATTTGATCGTTAAAGACGACTATTACAAATATATTTAATAAATATTACAAATATAATTAAAACTTTCAGAAATACATCGTTTCAGAAACGTTTACATTATCTCAAGATCACTGATATTGAAAGTCAGTGATTTAATTTCCCTTTATATCTCTTTTTTCCTATTCTCCTATTTGAAAATGTCGGTTTACGGGAGGGGCCGAATTATAAAGATTTCACTAAATTTGAACTATTAATAATGTTTAATAACCCAAAAAAATCTGATATTCTAGGAAAATAGCATACGATATTTGGTTTTAAATGTGATTTTAAATATGCTCGAATAAATCTTTTAGATATTAAGAATAAAATAACTCAACATTAACTTCTATCAGTGAATTTAAAGCGACGTAAATGCTCAAATTTCCAATTATATTTTGTAATATTAATTTCCACATAATTTGTTGTTATGCAGTATTTATTTATGTAACTACAATTTATAAAATGCTCGGAAATTTGACAGAATCAAACTATACAAAATTAAAATTCTGATTAAGTTTGAAAAAGTATTAAAAACAGTTTTTAACGTCAAATTTCTATTGCGTAAAAATGCCCAAAAAGTAATTATTTTATTCTAATTATTTTCTGCTATTTATTCTGTGGTTTAAAAGTAAAAAAATGGGGAATTTATGGAGCCCCTAAATCTTTTTTTTTCGGAAATTCATCAATAGATGACGGAATCGATGTTTGATTAACCAATCAATAAGCTGTCGGTTAAATCTTCAAAATATTGACATAAAATATTGCCATAAACAATGCATACGTGCATTACATTTCAGAACTTTTCCATATCAAGTAATGAGTACGAAATCAATAACAAAATATCATCTTCACACACACACACAAAAAAGACCAGTTAAATAAATGCATTTTATAAATGGATGAATAAAACAAACACCGTACAGGTTTTATGCGATGAGATTTCCTTTTCTTCATCTTACCACCTGTTGCTTTCATTTTGTCGGAAATATTTCTCATAAATTTCGGTCTCCTATCTGATAAACTCCCGAAATCCTGCACACCCTGCATAGTAAAGAGATGAACTAAGCAAAGCGACGTCGCTATAATTAACTCTCAAGGGAATTACAGTATTTCTTAGTTCATAATTCTTGTCAACTAACTACCCATTTTTCTCCACAAACAATCAGACATATCTGCTTATTAATATCTGCTTATTAATACTTATTAATATTAATTGTTTTTGTCCGTATGTATCTGTGATGTTTAGACAAAGCTAAAACACTTAGACCATGATATTTGATAATACAGGTAATTAAAATGGTAACTCAATGCATCTGAAGCCCAAATTTTGAAATTCAACGTAGAAAATTTTCTGTTTATAAAGTTTGGTTTAGTTTTGGATGATGTTTCTTATGTATTTGCTTGAAATATGGCTTCAGATTGTTGTAAATAATGTCTGCACTGTAAAAAAGATTAAACAATAATCCTTCTAAAAACTCTTTTTCAATTCCTGTCCTAATTTAATATAAAAAAAATTTTCTATTTAAAGTTTGGTTCAGTTTAGGATGGTTTTTCTCATGTATTTACGAGTAATATGGTTCCAGATGACTGAAAAATAATGGTTGCATTTGCAAAAATAGCAAACAATTATCGTTCTAAAAAATTCTTTTTCAATTTCAAACTTAATTTAATGTAGAAAATTTTCAATTTAAAATTTGGTTTGGTTTTGAATGATATTTGTCATGTATTTGCTTGCAATATGGTTTCAGATTTTTGTAAAAAAAATTATAGTTTTTAAAATTCATTCATTTTCAATTCCTGACATAATTGATTGAATTTTTTGAGAAATAACGCAATAAAGACCGAGTAAAGGCAATAAAGACTATTATCCCTTATTTCTCAAAGCCTAATAAGCCTTCCAATTTAAGAAATAAGGAATTACGGACTTAATTGCTTCTTTCTGTGTTCTCATCGCTACATGAGAGAACGAAAAATATTTTTCGAGTTAGATGGTTTGAAAAAACAAAGATTTAAACACTCATTCCCATTATATATTTCCTTTAAATTCAGGATACAATATTTAACTCCAATAAAATGTCTATGCAAAGGAATTCATTTAATTGTAACCAAATTACAAATTACATATGGGGAAATATATTTTATCCCACAGATCTTTTCATTTCTTTTGAAAGCAAAATGGTATTTAAATTCAGACGAATGTAATTTCTAGTTCATTTCGTTGTTTCAATGCTGATTGTTTTTAGTCATTTGATGCTTTTTCAGGAAGGAAATCTTTTATCTCGGTGACTATTTCCTCTCTAAGCAAAAAAAAAAAAAAAAAAAAGGTTCAGTTGCGCAACCCGGAAGTTTTAAATAATCGAATTCTGATTCATGTAAGTGAATGTGGTTTTCAGACATCATAGAATTACATATTTTAACTTTCAGACATTTTAACTTTCTTTGTAACATTTACATACATATCTTTTAACTATCCGAACATTTTAAAATAATTTAAATTTACATTCAGTAATTAATGCATTCATAATTTCTTATTATTATCAAACATGCATAGAAAGAGAGAGAATAAACAGGGATCACATAGTGATTCCAAAAGCGTCATTATATGATTCTTGAGGTTGGACGCTGAACGAGAAGATGTGTGTAAGATCTTAATTATTTTTATATTATTAAAAATCTAACTTGATGCCCTCAGTAAACAGCCTTTCGTCAACATCAATGTGTTTTAAATAATTGATAAAAATATAGTTGTCCAGCCACATTCCACCACCGATTTCGCCGATTTTTTTATATGAAACTAATGGAACCTAGATAGCTCATAAGCAGTCTCATATTCTCCATCAACCCATTTTCTAGAGAAATTCCAAAAAACATTACTTAACTATACATTCTTTATGGGGGAAAAAAACCCCACCACGGCAGAGCTCGCAACTTATTTCATATGAAATCTCATGGCCAATAGATAGCGGTAATTTGTCTCATCGTTCCAGTTTTTAGCGAAATAATGCGAAATGAAGACTATGATTTCATTTTAACAGTTGGGCCGATATCGATAATTTTTATTCATGAATGTTGGAACTGTGTTATTATAAAATTAAGTTTACACTTGATCTATTTATTGTGTTCTTAAATTTTTCTCTTGATCCCATAGCAACATAACGGTTTAGAGAGTATTTCTTCAAATAATTCATCTTCAGATTACATGCTGTCTTTCTCTGTATTTTATTTATGATTCCACATGTAAACTAAGCATAAAATAAAGAGGTGCAAATGTTGAGAGGTCCTTTCTCAACATTTAACATTGTAAGAAAATCGCTCAATTAAATATTTGATGAAACATCAAAGAAATCTCAGTTTTATTGCAACTATGAAATATACTGTTGAAAATTACACAAAAAATATTTTTTAATTGACAAAATTGAAGAAAATATTTCACAGTAACTTAATTGCAATCCTTAAAATAAAATTCTTTGAGTTTTAAAATTATGCAAATTTTATCTTCATGCAATAATATTTTCTGAAGTTATATCGGAACAAAATCTCAAAGCTTATTTTAGATTTTAATTAATTGAAGATTTAATTAAAAATCACTCTGAATACCCATTTCAGCACTCTAAAGTTTAGTTTTCAATCTGAAGTTTTGCGAAATGTGGTAGATCTGATTCAAATGATCTAATCTGCAGATGCACGTTCCACACATACTGAAAGTTCTTACTTTCATAAACAGGAGAGACCCTATTTAACCCTTTCGTTAATTGTGTCAAAAATATACAATGCAAATTATGCACTAATGAATTATTCAATCATTCAAAATTATCTGAATGCGTCCTCCAAACCTCAGCTACCTTGTATGCCTTGGATATACAAAAATCTTTTAATTTCTTTTCATATTAAGGTATCACGTAAATTTCTTTCGCGCTGAATTTAACTATGTTTCTATAAAAAAAGCAAACTTATCCATTTGAAATTTAAGGCATCGGTTTCATTCATCCTAGAGCTCTTTTAAAGTACTTTTCGTTGGTGACATAATCTATTTAATTTTTTTTCTGCCCAGATCAATATGGATAGCAACCAAAAGGTTTTGCAGTATACTATGCTTCATCCATTTGAAAAAGACTAGAATGCTGTATCTATTTTTATGACCATCCGAAATTTGTTTAAAGGATTTAGATTTAGCAATTCGGAGTTGAAAGATGAAGATCATAGTGGTCATCCAGCAACGATAAATAAAGACCATATCAAGGCATGACTAAGAGAAATAGTGTGTGCGATATAACAAAAGCTGTTAACATTCATTCCTAGGATAACGGTACATAATCGCCTTATCAGGATAGTATTGACCAATCAAAGTGTTTAGTTTCATCATCTGTTGAATCTAGACTAGTTCTAGGAACCGCCACGTCTTTATGTGCGATTTGCTTCTCCAGCGACACGAAAGAGAGCTTTCTTAAAGAAGCTTTCCAAAATGAATGAGTTTTGGATTTTACATTCAAATGAACACTAAAACGCATTTGATCTCGCAAAGCCTGGACTTGACTCGAAGAAAGTACTTTTTGTCATTTGGTGGAACCGGAACGGTATAGTCTACTATGAGCTCCTTTCTCAAGATGAAACCCTCCATTCTGCATTAAGCTTGATAAAATAAAAGTCGCAGTACCAGTAAAACGGGAAGATTTGTAAACTTCCTTGGTGTCGTGTTTTTTTTTATTTATTTATTTACGACAATGCAAGAATGCATTAGCTGTAAGAGAAAAACTGTTATAGTTTGATTAGAACTTTTTACTAGATCTCCCGATCTTAATCCATCCGACTGTCTTACCTGTCTCTGATATTTAAAAATCAAATCCACGGTAAACGGTTCTTTAAGCACTGGAAGAAAAACTTACCAAAAGTTAAGGTCTAAAAAGTTCGGAAGGTGATAATTATGAGGCTTCTTTAGACATGGGAAAAAGTGATAGAAATGGTTTATATATAGCAATAAATCAATCAATAAAAGCAAGTATCATATATTAATTTCGTGTAAAAATAGTAAAGAAATTTATGGAACAGCCTAATAATGTAGTTATAAAAATCGAGTATATACTTTGATTTTCTTTTCTTTCACCAACTATATCCAAAATTTTATAAAAGATAATCTCTATATTTATATATAATAAAAAGGAATGTCTATCAAAATTTGAAATTTAAAAATATTTTACTAGAAAACAGTTAACTTTTTCATCAACTATTAATCTCACCGAAGCAACTGATTTCAAAAGGCGTCTTATATACAAAATTAGTGGAAGAGCACAGGCTATATTTCATTCACCTAATTCGCCAATTCGGTTATAGTATTCATACTCAAATCAGTCTATCTACTGGGGCTCGAATTTTGTTCAAAATTGGGCATACTGTTTTGGCGAAAAAACGATGGACTAAAATCCACATATCTTACTTTTTGAGTTTTTGAGTTATTGTGTTTATAAAAGTCATGAATATATAATTCATCACACACACAAAATTTTCCCGAACTTGAATGTAATCTGTATGAGTTTTGCTGTAAAAAGGATTTTTCATAGATGCATTACATCTAAAATTTGATAGAAATATATCGATTCGATAATCATAAACTTTAAAAGACCGAATATCAGTTATTTCAATTTTAGAACGATAAACAAACAATGGCAAAATGAATTTCAAAAACATTTTTTGAAATTCATTATGCCATTGTTTAAGTTTGAAAACAAAACATTGAATCAACATCAAACAAAAATATCATTCCCGAGTTTTTGTATCATTGCAATTTGTGCCTGTATGTTTCTTACACGAGAAAGTAAAGAAATAAGCTGGAGTTGTCTCTCCGAAACTTTCTCGCCTCTCTCCAATAAAGGTGTTGTCTCCCTGCCCGCTTTGTTTCAATCATAAAATAATATACAATATAGATTGAAATAATTAATTTCGAAATAATTTTTATTCCAGATGAACAAATATTTTTTAAATTAAAAAAAATATATTTTGGTTTAATTATAATTTTAATGTTGGTTTAAACATAAATAGAATTCCAGTATTAGTTTTTAAAATTTTTTTGCTTTTTAAAATTTTTTTAAATAATTGAGTCAGCCAAATGGTCGCCAACAGCTGATACGATTTCACCAATTTTCTATTTTACATGAAAGCTTCTGAATTCTAAATTTCTCATCAATGACGGCCTTCTTTTCCTCCACCCTATTTCTGAAAGAAATTCTATAAACTATACTTCATTCAGCGCTCTCTACTGCACACTGATGAATTTTGACAATATCCCTCAGCTACGATTACTTCAGCCATTTCTCCAATTTTTTTTTTTATTAGCTGCCTTTCAAGACAAGATGATTCGACGGGAATTTTGGAAGCGTTTACTTTTGATTAAATTACTTATTCATAACTTAAAATTCATGATTCCTTTATGAAAATATTTTTAGTGGGACTTTGTGGTAAACAGTTAAGCTGTACTAGTTTAGAAGACTAATATCTGTTCTGTTGATTGATTAGTCTATTCAATCAATTAGTCTATTCAATCAATATCTGAACCGTCATGCTGTTCATTCAGCCATCTTAATAAAATTGGTTTTCATAATATCAGAGTACCAGATTAGCTTTAATAATGAAATATATTGTTGCAAAATATTTTTTAAATAGTGATTAAAAATAGAAAAACATACTGAATTTTTTTAAAAAATTTTTTGAATTTTTAAGAAATAAAAATTAATTGCTGTAATATTTTTGGAATTAATCATAAAAAAATCTCAGGCTTTATTTGAAATTAATTAAAATTAAGTCCAAAAGAATATAATTTCTTCGAGAAACATATTATCAACCTCCAAAATATATATGTGTCGTGTCGAGGAAAACTTTTTGGTTCATGAAATGTCAACATGCCATCCATCTTTGTTATTAGTAAAGATGATAAATTCTATAATAATAACAATGCTATAAGATTGAAACATCGTTTATGATATAATTGATAACAAAAGCATATAGATAAGAATTAGCAAAATTAATAAGAATCCCTATTGATGATGTTGTATTTGTTGAAAGTGCACAAATGAAATTGTATTATATTGCTTATAATTTTAATATTTGCAAGTCTCATTTCAAGAATTAATAAATATTATCCAAAAAAAAAGTTTTTACAGATTTTTGAATGAATATAAATATGAAAAATATTTGTTTTGAAATACTTTAGTAATTCATATAAATTCAAAATTAAAAAAATAATTATGTGTCCCATCATCACTTATTCTGAGACAGCATGTTTTGCATTTTATCACAGGTAGTTAATACATAGCTACACGGAGAAAGAAAAAGCTTGTATTTCATTAACGAATTAACTAGCAATGTAAATGCTGAATGTGTCTGAGACCTCCTCAAACTAGCTGTCAGGTTAAATAAAAGAAAAGGATGCACTAGATAAGTTAAAAATACTGGTTTAATCTAGGGTAAAAATAAAGTAAAATATTTGTAATATTTATATGTGCTTGCACTCTACAGGATTGACTATTTGATTTATAGTTACTAAATTTAACACAGATTAAGAAATGGGGAATGCGTTACGCAGAACAATCTTTTTAAATTTTATTTTGAATGTTAATTAATTAAAGATTTAATGAGATTTTCGAGTATAATTTTAGAAAATATTATTGTAAAATGATTCTTACACCATTTTAAAAGCAGCTTACTTTTTAATGATGCCATTTTGACTGTCACAAAAATTTTCTGACCTTTGACAATTTTTAAAAAAATATCTGTTTGGATAACTTTTAATAATAGATTTTATTGTTAAGATGAAATTTAAACAGTTTTCATTGCTTCATTACTTATATTTAATCCCATGTCAAAATGCTAAGGGAGATAGTTTCTGATAGTTATCCATTTATAGTTATTATCCATTTATAGTCCTAACATTAAAGTTTGTCCCAAAATTTTGAAATGATATTATATCAGTTAACGCAATATCTAGAAAATCAAACTTAAGGTGTCTTTTTTTGTGATAGTATGAATCACATACTGACTATATATGAATATTTTTCAATCTTGCCTGCATTTGAACTGATTATTTAAAAAAAAAATCATGATTGCATTTAGTTGAAAATGTTATTCTAAACAATCTGCTATATTAAAGTATTTATTTTACAGTTTATTTATCATTACTTATATTTTTCAACTTACATTCAGTTTTACCATAGTAAAATCGGATCCGACATGGCGCTATATGACATTGTCAACATGAGAGCCGAAAAAGGTTTTAACAGTTAGTTATATTTTTTTGTATGTGTAAGATCGCATTTCTTCAGGAATGACACATATGTAGAAAAATTTAAAAAGCAAAATTTTTCAATATAAATACATAAATAGAAAAAAAAAACATTACTTCGCCTCGAACCGTGGTCCGCAATACACTCGACATTAGTTTTGTTTTGACCACTATACTGTACTGCCAACTCTTTGAAGCGGAAGTTAAATATACTTACAATAATAGTTAATTATAAAAATAAATGTGTAAAATCGTGATTTTTTTTCCTCAGGAAAAACACCTATGTAGATAAATTAAAAAATAAAAACCATATCTAAATATAATATTTTATCCAAATCATTAGAACCGCTTCCGGCATACACGAAATAAATAAACTTATTTATAAACAAGAATTGTCCGTTTAAAGTTTTAAGATAGTTAAAACTTCATAAAAAAAGTTCCCAAATATCGAAAATCTCTATATAATGAATTAATTTTGCATTAGAAAATAGTTTCTGCATATTCAATAAAATTTCTATGTATTATACAAATTTCCTTTTAAAAACATAACATATATCTATTGCAATGAATAGAAGATATATGTTGAATGAATTGGCATCTTAAGAAAGAATGTAAATTAAATAGGAAATA
>JAPMOR010019802.1:44491-84746 GCA_026543865.1 Argiope aurantia
ATAACTACGCCTATGAACTAAATGAAATCAAAATTTAAAACCTGATTTTGATATCAAGAACACATTAAATAATTTCTTTTCTTATTAAAGGAAATTGAATTTGCAATTTGTATCTCTTTCCGTTAATTAAATGAGGTTAAAATTGAAGACATAATCTTGAAGTCAAAACTACGAATAAAATTTCTTTTCTCATTCGAAGTTAATAAAATTTTCAACAATTTGCAGTATCCAAATTATTCAACAGCAACAATGTGTCTTAACGAAAAAAAAAAAAAGCATGTGTCTTAATAACAATAACGTGCTTGTCTTAACCAGCATTTTCCATTTCTATTCTTTCTATTATTTCCTATTTTTCTAATATTTCTTTTTTCAAATCTCATACGATTATATTATTAACTTATGCTTAATAAATGAAAAGAAAGTCTCCATATGGAACCAATACAATCGAGATACTCATCATAGATTGCAAAAAATAGCCACAAAAATATATTACCGAAAACAACCTCAAAAAGATGTTACAAATATTATCAACAAAGGAAATCAACAACATTGAAATATTTGTTAGAAGTTCCCAAAAATTCAGATGTTTATTCCTTTTCTAAAATTAGCAAAATTGAAGCAGATGGTATTAAGTAACAATTGTTTCTTAATGAACGGAAAAACTAATCACCAAATAAAACCAACACTATATATCTCAGTTTTGCAAATTTCATAAGACGAAAAAAATATATATATATATGAATTTGTCTCAGTTAATATATCGAGCATTTCGTTTTTCTTCCATACCTAATATGAATATGTGATCTTATGACAATTATCTCCAGAGAGAAACGAAATGAAAGAGGGCATAAAATGGAATAAATGCCATATTCACTATAAGTTTTCCCAAAAATTCAAAATTTCATTCATTTTTTAAAATTTGCAAAATTGTTCAGGCTGCGCCACTTATTAAGTAATGAGTGTTTCTTTGGAAAGAAATTAAAAAAAAAAAACTACCAAATGAAAATAACATCGCATGTCTCAGTTTTGTAAATTTTAGAAGAGTAAGAAAAAAAAAGAACTAAATTTTTGGCAACAAATAAGGAATATTTCTACGAGTTTTCTTATATAATACGAAGAATCACTCTTAAGACGATTTTTCCCCCCTACAAATGAAAAAAAGTTATCGCCAAATGGAATTAATGTCACCGAAGTAGTCATCATAGACGGCCAAAAATAATCATAAAAACATGTTTCTATAAACATACAACAAATGGAAGCAATATTACCTTGCCAGCAAATTTAAAAAAAAAAAGCCCCACCTACCTCATATGCCAAGCACACACACACACACGCACGCACACACACACACACACGCACGCACACACACACGCACACACACACACACACACACACACACACACACACACACACACACACACACACACACACACACACACACAATTGAGATTTTCTCAACAATAATGAATATTTCTCATTTCTTTTCTCATCTGATATGAACTTAAAATCAATTGCTATTAATTTTTTATCAAATGCGAGAAAAATCAGAAATATTTCGTATAGGTTGTCAAAATTTTAATCTTTCAATACTCTTCAAAAATTTTCGAAATTGAAATGAGCGATATTGCGGGTTCAGTAATTTTCACCTTAAAAAAATGATATCGGCATTTGAAAATTTGACTCCATTCATAAGGCTTTGTTGTTCATTAACTTGTTATTGTGTAACTTAGAAATTATAATTATTGCTATATTTGTTAGTAAGTTTCTAATATCTGTTTGAAAAGGGAGTGAAACTTGAATGCATCATATCAGATGGATTATCACCCATTCCTATCATGTATTTAAATCGAGCAACATTAGCATTATCACCACGAAGTTAACCTTCTATGTTAATGTCCTTGAGATGAGCAGTCATTGTTTTGATTTACAAGCCTTTAAGTAGACTGATTTCTCATTTAATTTTTTATTCTATTCTTGACATTTTACTGGCATTTCCTGGTGAGAAAAAGAAAAATTTTACTGCGGAAAAAATAGCGCGGATATATCAGAATTCAAGTGTAAAAGTGAATATGCAATATTGATATCATCTTCAAAAATATATTTGGTTGCTTTTAGATCTCAAGGTTAGAATTCATTAAGAGAAATTAGACCGTACGAAATACATTCCTAAATATAGCAGTTCATTGAGAATGCTAGGGTTGAAAACAGAGAAAGTAGTTGGAATTTTTGAAACGCGTCTATTATAAATGTTACATGGTACAAAATCTTATCATTTTATTACTTTAAATTGATTACAGCAAACAATGGCTTCACGAGCATTAATTCTAATTTGAACATTAATAACCTGAATGCAAAGCCGATGTGATATTCAAAATATATAAAAAAATGTTCTAAAAATTATTAGAAATAAATCGAAAATGTTAAAATACATCTGTAAAAGACGATCTTGCTTTGTACTTTTATAAAGTTTTATTTTGATTGCTATTTTTAATTTTACATTATTTCTGAGGGGGATATTTAAATGCAAAAATGCCGGCGTGATTATTCTTTCTTTAACTTTAAACAATAAAATGAGATTTATCCACAATATGACGAAATACACTCCATACTCGGTTGATTGGAGTTGGAGTTTAATGGTACAAAAGCCAAACATGTCTATGCTGCGCCAAACGCATGATAAATATAAAATACATTCCATAATACGGTGAGATTTGTGTTTAGTTTGGTAATATTTTGAAGATAATTATTATTATTGCTATTATTAAATCACTGCCAGGAAGACAATCTAATAAGATTTGCGCTTAAATATGCTTTCAACGTAGGATAGAATAAGTACATATAATCATCCGATGCCATCTATAATGTTTGGTAAAGATAAAAATATTCTTATTTCTTTGGTTTGCATAATTCTTGTGAAAAGTCTTATTTTGTTTCGGCATCTTGCAGCTATGAATTTTCTATTTATTTTATAGTTAAAACAAGAAACTGACTAATTTTTTTTCATTTAGTGGATCACTATTTGCTTCAATCTGAATATGGTGATTAGTTTTGTGTTCAGTGTCGTGAATACTATGGATAGAGAAGAACACACTGTAAGGATGCGAAGCCTTACATGGTACAAAAAGTGTGCATTGCAGTCACATCAAACCATCGCGAAATGGTGCAACATGTTTAAGAATGGCTACACAGTTATTGATGACGCTGAGCGCAATGGAAGATCGTCCATTGCAAGACATTTTTAGATCTGTATTCGCTTGAATGATGTTGAGCGAGATTTGTAGATCAGTAGATATTGTACAACTTGTACACGCTTAGAAAAATGCTTAAATAGCGAAGGAGGCAAGAGATGGCCATCAACCGTGGCAAATTCTGAGATCTCTTTTTGTGTGAATGATGTTGGATGGCATTTCTTGACAGAAGGTTAAAAAAAAAATCTCTTACTTAATCTGGCAAATGCTTGAATCACGGAGTTAACTGCATAAGGAAAATCGACTTTGCATTGGATTTTAGGATACAAATCTATTTTTTATGTAAATTTTTATTAGCTTTGTGATTGGTAGAGAGCGAACCACACGACCCATGACATTCGAGGTTTATTTTATCAGAATTATTTGAAATATTTAATGAAAATTATTATTACGTCTTAGTAAGTATATATATTCTACTGGAATATGAAATGGTGACGAGAAAGTAAAAAGTAAAGTTTTAATTTATACTAAATCAGCAGAAAATTAATTTAAAACGATATTATTTGTTAATTATACTTTTAGACACACCGTTTGTGGCAACATTAATGCGTAACTTTCTGATTGGCTTGCCTTTTCAAAGTAACGGACATTTTTCGTTTCTTGGCTAGCAATTGTCTGATTATCTAAACAACACACATGTTAACCCTGTATTAAAAAAAAATAGTAATGCTGCGTTCAGCGATAACCAATGAAGAAAAAATGCAAAGAGAAACTGAGCAAGAATTTAGCAATTTGAAAAGAAAAGCTGATTGTGAAGCTGCTAAATTGGTGGCAAAGTGTGAAAAATTGGTTCAATAATTAGTTACATTAACGTCCCATTGTAAAGCATCACTAGGGCTATTTTGGGACGGATCTCGTAATTTTGAACCGCGGTCAAATGACGAGGACGACACCTGAGCTGGCACCCCCCTCTCCACACCACACCAGTGGGAAACGTTTGGTCATGACGGATTTAACGTGCAACAGACCCCCTTACACGACGGTTCTTCGATGGAATCGGGTCTCGAACTTGAAACCCTACGGCTCACAAGCCGAGACCTTACCACCAGGCCACCGCGGCCCTGAAAAAAAGGAGCTAAAATCACTGTATGAATTTGAATAATATTATCTTTCATTTTAATCTTTCCTTTTGTTAAAAAATATTTCTTTTATTATTATTTTTCAGCTGTAAAAAACACGCATGAAAATCCATTGAGTAAAATAAATAAATAAATAAATAAATAAAAAATAAAAAAAGGTTATAGTTGACCTAAGAAATAATATAAATAAACAAAAGAGAAAAATCATAACTAGTTCGTAAGCTTCAGAAATCTAAACTATTAAAGAAGTTATCTTCAATTTTTTCTCTAAAATGCTGTGAAATTTAAGAAATAATTTCAGGGTAGGTACCATAGTTATTAATTAAATAGCCAATTCTCTATTTACCAAAATCTATATTTCCATGTTCAAGAAAATTTACTTATATTTAGTGTTAACTTTCGTAATTTTTGAAAATATTAGAGAAGTTTTGAAATCATTTCATTTACTTCCCTTAGACTTGTAATGGCAATGATGAATTTTTTTTTGTCTTTCTTCACAAATTATTAATAATTTATACGGAGAATTATTTTTATAAAAATCCATTCAGTTGGTATACTTATTCTTATCAAAGGTGAGGTTCCTTCAATGGAAACTCCAAAACCCAGGTGCCATCTCAAACAGCGTCTCCAGAAAATATTTATAAGAAAAGGAAAAAATCTTTAGGATAGTGGAAACACTGGTCGTTCTGTTTATAAAGTCATTAAAACAGTAGAACTGCAACCATTCTCCTGGACTCGTGAAGAAATCCTGTTTGTCACAGGACCTGGTCCATTCCCTTCCTTTCTTCGCTGTTTCCATTTATTAGAAGATGACTATTGCTCTTGTGGAGAAGTCGGGAGTACTCTTTCACGGCACCTCCGAAAACCCTCATCCTCGCTAGAAAGTCTCTGGTACAAAAGGGTCCTTAATAATTCATCTTCCAAAAAAAAGAATCATAAACATGATTAGATTCCTAATTGATCAAGGAGAACTGCTTCAATTAGATAAATCCTATTAATTTCTTAGAACACCATTTAATTCACCTCGCATTTTATTCATAATTTATTCTGTAACCTCCCTCAAGTTACTTATATTTTTAATTCTTTTATATTTTTACTCATACTGTACATTATAATGCTCATTCATCCAGTTTTTCGGGAGGGGAATTTCAATAAAATATTCAACCAATAAAAGAAAAAAAGTTTTTTTTTTTTTTTTTTTTTTTTTTTTTTACACGTACCGATGTTTTAAAATAATCGTTTGGCATATCGCAAATCGCAATAAAGTCTCATTTTACCGCATTAAATTATTCGACATAACAATGAATTTCTACGGATCTTGTGATTAATTCTATATTTTAACGAAAAAAATGAGTATGCATTTTATGGCTTCCCTTTGACTGACTGCGTCCAACAGTCGATATAAAATGACAATTTTGATGTTAAAATCTTATCGATTTCTTTCCTACTTCATGTAGCGTTTCTGAATTACCGTGTTCTCAGATATATGTTTAGATATTACGAAATATTGTCGCCTTGTTTGTTGGGAATTCAGATGCACGAATCCATACAGAATTAAATCAATAATTAATGCATATCTTCAAATTTGGTTAAAAAGTCATATGTGAAATTTCATTTATATATCTTTTTACATTTTTAGGTTATCGCGCGTGGTAAATAGATTTTCGCAAAACGAAATTTGCCTTAAATTTGATGTAAATTATCAAATTTGTTGTACAGATAATGTATCAAATTTGATTTCTATGTTTTAATAACTATTCTCACAGATCGACATGATTTCGAAAATGTACTTTAAGTCTCGGGGAGAACTAAAAAATGTGGAGATTCATTAAGAAGTCAAGACATTATTTTTTTCACAATTACAATTTCCTTCTTTTCTCTTCCTTTTTTGTGTGCATATTTTGTACTTGAGAAATTAAAAATAAAAAGAATGACACAAAAAATTATTGATAATTGGACAAAAGAAAGAGCCGTCTTTTGGCAACAATATGCATTTTAGAATTAAACGAACATTTGAAAGAAAATATTTTTGTTCTTAAAAAAGGAAATGCATGGTAAAACAGTACATTTTGCGATATACTTATACAAATATTAACTACTCTAAAAATTAAAACACTGAAATAATAAGTAATGAATATATTCATGACAGAAATGGGCAATAAATCGCATCACTTACTGATCTTTCAAAGATTAAAATTTAAAATTTAATTTATTCCATAAATAACTTTTTATTATTTTATAACTTATTCCTAAATTTAAAAAAAAAATAGTTTTTTTAAAAATTATTTAACATCTAGTAGAGATGTATGTATGTGTATAGAATATTACTGCAAAACTGATATATATATATATATATATAAATGGAAGAAAAATGTATTATATAAGCTCAATGAATACGAACGATTCGAATATGTTTAATTCTCGTTCTATAAATATGAAATATTGCATTACTGTCGCAGTTATGACAGCTTGTCTCCAAATTCGTCCTACTTATGAACAATTTATGTGACTGGGCAATGTCGTTTGCTTTTCAAAATTTCCTTGATGATTTCTGTTCTTTTAGGATCGTCTGCTGTGTTTGGTATCTTAAATTTTTCTTTTCTTTTTGATTTTTTGTTGCTATCCTTTCAACATAGTATAATTATTTCTGCTGTGTTTCCCTTGAAGGTATACTTTGATTTTAAATTATCTCAAATAAGGTCGGTTTTTGTCAACATTGCCACTTCAAGGTCATTTCAGCAGAATCGTAAAAATGCAATTAATATGAGATGTCACAGATACGTCGGTTTTTAATGTGACATTCCAGGAAATAAATTAATCTTTATTGAACAATTTCAACTTTAAGAATGTTCTTTTAGAATAAAATGTAACAATATATTAATATAAAGAACGCAAAAATATTCAGTTAAAATTCCCGAATGCTAGACCAACCATACTTTGTATCATGTAATAAATTTGAAACTATAAATTTGTTCAAAAGTACAGAAAAATTTCGTTCATTCGACCTTATTAATACCAAATAATCAGTAGTTCGAATTTTTCTCTTCCCTTGCATTTTTTGCTAATATAATGCTAAAATATAATTGATAATTAATTCACTGAATTAATGAAATAAAATATTATTCATTTACATACACTAAAAATGCAAGAAAAATAGTAAATTTCATTACATTTTTTCCCAAATATATATTAAATTTGAATTATACTATTCAAAAGTACCAAATTTGGTAAGTTGTGTTACTAATTGAGATATGTATATGATTATATCTGTTTGAATTTTAATATAATTCTTTGGAATTTCTTACCAATTTATTGATTTATTATTTAAAAAATTAACAAAATTATAGAATTTAGCTTATTTATGATAGTACGCAAAAACAGTTAATATTTTGGAGTCCAGACATAAAAAGACTTTATTTTTTGGATTTTATAAATTAAAATAATTTTTTAATTGAATTAAAAATTTAATTAATGATTAATTTAAATTAAAAATTTGTTAAAATTAATTAATTGAAATTAAAATAAATTGAAATTTTATATAAAATATTGTAATTAAAATTTTTTTAAAATTAAAACTTTTTCCTGAGCCTTAAAATTTAAACAATGATATATAGTAGTGATATGTGATACACGAATCAAAACTTAATCGTATTTGATAAAACAATAGCATAATTCTTAAGGGACTTCTAGAAAACAAAAATAGTATTAGCAATAGCAAATTTAATGCTGTGATCTCTATTTGCATTTAAAATGTATATAATGTTTTAAATGCAATTAAAAGATGTTTAAGTCATGCATGGAGTCAGCTTCAATAGAAATTAGATTTATTAAAGGCACGTCAAAAATAGTTCTCAAATTGAAGCTTAACTAAATCCCATATCAAAGCACTAAAATAAGTGCATTTATTTATTCAAGCGGTAGATTCAAAAGTTTCTAAACGCATAAACTTTAAACATTATTACTGAGGAAGAGGTGCATGATTTTATGCCTTATTAAAGACTAGTAGCCTTTGGGGACCGCCCGGGTCGTCGGAATTTTTTTTTTCATTTCTAATTAAGTATATAATACATGATTTAATGCTCATTATTCTCCCAAGGAAATAATTTTCCTAATTAAATTGTTTCAGACATCTAAGTGGAGTGAATTTAAGGTCTTTATATCTGTTCTGTCCATTTGGCATTGGAATTATCCTACTTCCTAATAATAGAAGAAATTCATAGGATTGAATATTTGAAAACTAAGTTCAATTATGAAATATGCTATTAAAAATTTGAAAATATATATAGTATATATATAAATGTAAAAATTGCCGATTTGCACGAGAATTAAATTGTTATCATTAAAAAGAATTATGAACAATGCCAACGCAAATTCTTTGCAATAATTTTTTTTGGGACTAATTATTGAAAAATGCTAAACTTCATTAATTTTTAATTGGATAAAACTCTGGTCAAAGTTTCAGAAAAGTCATTCTCATGCGTACATTCCTATCCTACAAAGTTTACTTGTGAAAAAATTTGATATTTCTAGAGCAAACGATCTGTCCGGTAAAATTTCAACAAGAACACACATAAATACACATACAGTACAATTCCGCCTTTATAATTTGAAGAGATATAACATAGTAAAACAAAGAATTTAAATAAGAATAGTAAATGCAAAGAAAATTAATTAAACTGAAAAATTAAATCAAACTAACCACTAATCTAACCGCTAGTAATCAAATATTAGTGTACTATACAGCTTTAGGCATGTTTACTTTACAAGTCTTTGTATTATTTTTCAAATTCATTCTTAATTATATAACAATGATAGCATTTACAAAAAAAAAAAATATACATAATGTTGTTGTTACATGCAGGAGTATTAATCCATTAATAAAAAATAATTATTGCTGTAAAATATATTTAGAAAATTTTTGAATATTTCAGTAAAATTCAAGAAAAAAGAAAATTAAATAACTAATATTTTAAACAAAAATTTACATTGATTTGCAACTAAAACTGGTCGAGTTATGTCAGCTTGAAAATTAATTATTGACATTTTGAAAAGCGAATTTTTAAAAATGATGGGTTTTTTTTATATGTTCTGACGTTATTAAAGAGACAAAGGGAGTAGTCTTTCCGAAAAACTTTCTCGCGTAGTCTCTAATAAATGTACTTATTAATTAATAACTATACGTCACTGAGAATGATAACGAAAGAGCTTAATAGAATGCGTTGTTTGGCGATTCATCGCTGTGAAGTGGTTAATATACATCTATTAAAACGAAAATAAAAATTTATTATAGAAAAAAATTGCACTGAAATGTTTAAAATTAAACTGCAGATAAATAAAGTCAGTATCAGAGAAAAAATTAGGAGTATTGTAGATTTGAGTAATAGAAAAAAAATATTACACAAATATAAAAATAAGGATGCTCTTATCTTACATTTTATAATCAATAAGGATGTATTAATGTATTAATAATTGGTTACTTTTAGAGACCAGTTGAGTCTCTGTGGATATTGGCTATATTTAAAGTTGTTTAGATATCTGTATTAGATATATTTTAGTTGTTGTTGCTCCATGATTCCATCAAAATGTCAACCAAAAAGGCCATGTTATTTTGTCTTACATATGGAGACCAGCCGCATGACATCATTATATTCTCAAATTTCTATCCTAAAGATATAAAAATGTATAAATAAGAGAGAAATCCAAACAGATGTTTTTTGTCCTGCGTTTTATTGCTAATATATAACTGAAATTTGGTAGAATTGTTTTATTATTAGCATGTAATAGTTACCCGGGAAAAAGGAAATAATTTTTTCAATTTGGCAGAGCGCTGTTTATAATTACATATGTCATACGTTTAATATTTTCCATTTACTTGAAGCATTCATTGATTTATTTTAAAATCTTAACTGCAGTAAATGATTTTATATTCGGATGATTTAAATACTTCTTCTTATTAATAGTACTTATTTTAGATAAAGAGGAAAGAATATTTTCTCAACTTATAAATTAAAGTTGCGGAACTTTCTACAAGCATTTTTATCTTGGAAACAATTCAGATAAAAAACGATCTTCTTTTCTGAAAGCCTTTTGTAAAAAGTAATATTTTTTTAAATCATTTTTTAGGAAAAAAAAGGGTTTTTTTTTTCCCCCCCCCCCCCCCCCCCAAGAAATATTTTTGACACAGAATTACTTATTTCACAAAAATGATGAGAAAAACCTTATAATTTTTATTAAGAATACGCACAAATGGTATAAGAAGTTTATTTTCGAATGTTATTCCAATCAAATTTTGAGGAAACGGCATTAAAAGATTATAATTTATATTTATAAAATGAGAGTTTTACATTGTCCCATCATGAACAATCTTTTTATTTCATCTACAAAATATACAAAAAAGAATAATGAACGATTATTCTTTATAGTTATTCCTTATAGGTAAAAAATAATAAAATTTTAATATTCAAATACTAGTGTAACATAAATTTCATTTTATATCAGATTCTTCAGTGTCCCGTAACCGTAATCGTAAATAATAATCATTTCTAATGATAGTTTTAAGAGTATTTTATCTAGAATAGTTTGAAAATATAGACTATAAAACTTGCAGTAAAAAGTAGAAGTTTTCCCAATCTAGCAGATAAAAGGTTTTTATTTCAGACAGAGTACTTGCCGCATATCATATTTAATAAGTTCTATGTATACGGATATAAAGATCTGCGTGTGTGTATATGTGTTGGCTTTCTACAGGCTAGACAATTTGACCTACAGCTATTAAGTTTGGTATACTTGGAGGTCAGAAATGTGCACCTCGGAGCAATTTTTTCTGAAATTTTAATTAGAATTTTAATTAATTAAAATTGATTTAGATTTTGATGGGTTTTTTTTTCGCGTTAACTTCTGAAAATATTACCGCCAAAGCGTAAATTTTAAATAGTTTCAAAATCTAAAAAATTATCTTTTACCCTATATTTACTTATTTAATGCTCGTGGAAAGTTTTACTGTAATTTGGCATTTTTTTAAAAATAATCTTTTTGTCTGATTTTTAACAATAATTTCCATTCTAACCCTGAAGTTCTGAACTCTACAAAATTGTTTAACAGGCTGTATAAGATTTCAACTTCATAATATTTTGAAGTACTTGTATATTTATTGACCGAAACAAAGATAAATATTATTATTTACGGCATTTAAATGCTTTTGAAAGTATAAAAATTGAATTTTATGATGCATTAGAGAATTTCTTATTGATTAGTTCTTTGAGATATTGCATAAATTATGAAAATTATTCTGTAGTGCACATAAGTCTTCAATACCAAATGATTCTGTTTTTTCTACTTGTATTTTTTAAAAAACATCCTGGTTTCAGCAAAAAATGTTTCTTTATTAATCGTTTCCTCTTTAATTTAAAGCTCAAATTTATTGAGAACTGATAAAAGCTTCCATAATACTACGAGTTGTATGACTATCAAAATTTGAAACTTAAAAATATTTTGCTGAATTTTGAAATATTTCATTGACATATTTCAAATAAATATACATATCGTTTTCTTATTTAAAATATTTCTTGTTTACAAGATAATTTCAGAAATTACAATTTCATTGCATAATTTGAAATTTAATTTTAGTTACTATAGTCGTTCAATTGGCAAATAACTAAGCTTTTTAATATGTAAGTGCAACGTTTTCACAAATATCTTCTGTCTTCACAATAACTTGTCTTCTGACTATGCTTTGAAATTAAAAACTCAGCAAAGTACGATGCATGTAGCCCCAGGATGAAAATTTAATCTAAGTAAATAAAACTATGCATTAGCTTAGTTTTATGTAGTTGATTTAAAACTAAGGTTTGGCGTTTTCCGTTCGTTATTCCCATTTTGGGGAGAGAGAAATACTTTCACTTTAAAGTATTTTGAAAGTTCCAAAATTTTAAAAAATAGCAATTGTTTAAATTAATCAAAAATGAACTGAAATTCTTATTCCCAATAATCTGATTAATTTTTTGACAATCAAGATACTTTCTCATAAATTTTAAAATATCTGAAATATCCAATGCTGAAAAATATTCGGGACAATGTGTCCTATATTGATCATACCATTTCGTGTCCCTGTTTTAGAAACCCAACTATATGATATTTTTTTTCCATTTCAAAGCAGATTGAAAAGCAGCATTTTGTGTTTTTTATAACTTAGTAGGATAATTATTTGGAAAAAATGTATTCCAAATAATTATCCTGCTAATTTATCAATGATATATTTATGAATTTTATTTATTTTAAAAACATCAAAGATGATCTACTATCTTATTTTCAACGAACTTTGCGATTTATTTTTCTTTTTAATATTCTACAAAAACGAATTATATATCTGCATAGATATATTACTTGCCTTATCCTTTGGCGGCCAGCCATTATGCCAGAATTCGTGTGTTTGATACAGTAGTCGCCGCTTGTAGTGCCAGCGGATGTATCGATTAATCGATTATTTTGATGAAAATACCGAAGAATGGGTCACTCATATTTATATACACATAGAAACTCCGTCGGTTCTAACGATCAACAATTCACTTGTAAAGATCAACTTCTATGCCCCTGTGATCCGGCATGGCTGTTTTATTAGGACCAATCAAAAGGATGATCCTGGTTTATTGAAATTCCAGCAGAGCTTCCCGACGAAGATTGTGAGGTCTGGCTCAGGGTAAACGTAAATTAGGGAAAAACTAAATATATAGAGAGAAAGAAGAATATGTCATAAATGGACGAATCAAAGAGATGACGGCAAACAGCATGACAACAAGATCGATAAAACCGAGCAAGAAGAGAAACCACCATCCGCAAAACTCTACAAGCACTTCAACTCTTAAGAAGATAATCCATTATCGTGCTGAATCTTTTGCTGGATATAATGAACATTTTATCTAACGAATAGTCTCTATAGTCTTTTAAAAAAGTACAAAAATTATATATGTACAAATATTTTTCAATCTGTACGTTGTATTGATATGTTTGCTTCTAATTAAAGCGAATGGATAATACAAATGAAACTATATGGTCTGTTCTCTCTGCTGTCCTTGTAAACTGTAGAATTGTATTACTTTGAAAGTATTTTGGGTATCTTAGATAATTTTGACTACGACCCAATGGGATCAATTGCAATAAGCGGTTCCTCTATATCAATCAAACCTCTTAATTCAATGTTCATAATTTCTTTTACAGAGTATTTTTAAGCTTCAATAGCTTCTGGTAGACATTAAAGCTGCTTTATTTTAAAATCCTTATAGCTATTCCTTTTATTGTATTAATGAATATTACTAAAGAAATGAAGTCTCGGTACATCCCAGCACCGATTTAATTGTACCGCAAACAAAATTTGCTTTTTCTTTAAAGTAATTTCACTTTCTGATTTCTCATTAATAATTTGGAATAGACTGAATTTCATCAAAAAGAGAATCAAAATCTTCTTTTTAATAAACATTTGTTGTTGTTTTTTATCTTTAATATTTTATAAAAACTTATTATATCTTTGCATAAATCTAATAAATATACAAGAAAGGAAGTTCACTTGTGAAACAGTAAAACATTTTTTCCCTCTTTGCATTATTACGCATTGTTTCCTTACAATGCTTCTGTTAGATACACTAACCATTGTTCAATCCACGATCTTTTAAGCTCTTTGGTCAATATTAAAGTTGTCCGATAGCATCAAAAATTGAGTAGGCAACGCATGTGTGCAAACTTCGTATTTAACAGCTATTAGCATTACAAATCTTTTTTTTTCGACGACATGATCATGAAAGCTATTATTTGCTTTTCAGATATAACATGTTGCCAACTTCTGTCACACATTTTCTGAAGATCTTTCGTTGCGATATTTAAATAAACATTTGCTTCAAAGAAAATATTCATTCTAATTTAAAGAATAACTATTTTTATTCTCTCTATTTTTTATTGCTTGACAGACGTAACATCAACTGGACAAGTCAGGCATGATACAAGTCATTCTGTATAACTGAATTTGAGAATAGAAACATATAAAGCGGTCTTAGAGTGGGATTTTTCCTAAAGGAGAGGATATACAAGATAAAGTGTACAATGCAGAATAAAGTGAAAGAAATCGATACAACTTATGAAGAGTGTAATGAAATAAAGTGAATGGAAAGAATGCACCATATAAAGCGAAAACAAGGAATAAAATGAATATACTTTATAGTATACAAAACAATAAAATGAAGAAAATGGCAATATAGTATAGTGGGAAAGGCAATAAAATAAATGAAAGAAAAGGATTCATGATATAAAGTGAAAATCATTTATGATCAATGATTCATCACATAATAAAGTGGAAAATAAAGACACAAAGGAATGAAATGCACAGAAGAGAATAAAATGACTGCATGAATTAATATGATAGAAATGACTACAGCATATAAACTATCCAACGCAATAAAATGAAAAGGGAAAAATGCTACAGATTAAGTGCACAAAGTGAAGGAAAGAAATACACCAGATAAAATGCACATGATAGAATAGAGTAAAAGAAAGGAATACACCAGATAAAATACACATTACAGAATAGAGTGAACGAAAGGAATGCAGCAAATAAAGTGAAAGAAAAATATTAAATAGGTAAAATTCATAATTTATCTATATATTATTAATTTATCACACACACACACACATGTAGGTATGTGTGTATACATACAGCATGATGTATGTTCTGTTATTTTGAACCGATTTGTGTAAAATTTTATATTCTGGATTTTCTTATTATTAAGAACCACTGAAAAGACGAAAAATTAAGGTTGAAATTGGGAAGTTGAAAAATTAGGCCAATAAAATATGTAGATGCTCTCTTACGTGAATGTAGTTTGGATATTTTTAAAGAGGACATACTTCCAAGTTGAATGACAGATATACTTTTCTTGAATTTGGCTTTTATAAATTGCAAAATAAAGGCAATAAAATATCCCCCCCCCCATATTTTAACACTGAAACCATTTATTCCATGCCTAAAACATTTGAGACTCGATCGAAAACATTACTTCCACCATTTTTATTCAATGATCTACTATTTATAGTTCTCTAATGAACTCTTTGGCAGCCAAAATATTAATTTTTTTGTTATTTTTTTTAAAAAAATTTATAATGAATATTTTACTGTTTCTGTTTTTTTAACTGCTTTCTTTTTAATTTATGCAAAACTTATTCTCTCTTTTCCTAGCCAGTTACAGGATTTGCATTTGTGTTCTAGATCATGACTGAAGTCATGTAGCTCTTATGCAAGATATTATTTAAAACTATACACAAAAGATCTGCAATTTCAAATTAAGGCATCTTACAACAAAATCATGATTACTGATTTTTCCAGATCAATTCCATTTTCTTAAATAAGCGCCACACACATGTAGGAAATTTTTTTTCGAATTTTTCGCGTCTGAACCATTCCAAGTAGAATTTGTTTTTCAATCTGATGTGACCTTGATCCGTTCAAAGGAAAATTAGAGAAATTTTGACAGATGACAAAATAATGGCCCGATAAACTGAAAACAGAAGACAAAAAATTAAAATGACCAATTTCCTCCCAGTAATTATATGACAAGTTCCACGGATCCAGTGTTCTAGCAATGAGCGATGCCCAGAATTCTGGTAAAGCCACACCTAACGATAAAAAATAACCTATTCACTGTCCAATTATGCTTTAATGATTACAGATGGGCTGTTTGGAGTTTGCTTTTAAGTGTTTGGTATAACAGTTCATAGACTGTTAAATACGGTATGGTGTAGCAATACTTTTAATGGCATTATTACTCTTAATTTCAGCTACATGATTTTGATTCAGTGAGTCTATTCGATTATCGTGGGTTTATTAAGCAATTTCCCAGTGGAACTGGAAGTCCATTAAAGGAAATAAGAGAATGAAGTGATTTGTTCAGTTAGGATTGTTATACATAGTTCAGTAAAAAAAGTTAATTGCACGCCTCCTTCTAAAAAATTTCCGTTAAAAGTTATTTTGATTGAATTCGAAGAGAACAATTATAATAATTTCTCTTTGCATATTTTATATTCAAGACGATCGAGAATGTTAATATGATTAGCATTTGTAAATAAACAAGATTTTTTAGATGATCTTTTCAAAAAGAAAGAAAAAAAAAACATGAAGCAATACTTTTCGTTTGAAACTTAGTTAAAGTATTACATTTTCTATTTAACACCATATTTTTCTATTTAAATTATTGAAAATAGAAGAATCTCATATGAGGACGGAGTCGTATATTTTTTGAGAGTCAAAAGTGTGAAATAAAAAAAAAATGGCGAATTTCCCTTATAAAACTATTCTATTTATTGATGATGATAATGTCGTGTTCGCGTTACCACGGGAAGGGGGGAGGGGTAATAGCTTCTGAGGGTAAAGACCTCTGAGCACCTGAGGGCAGAAGTCTGACTTCTAGCTCATATGAAGATGACATTCATACATTCGCTTGCACAACCCCCGGTACGGGCAGATCACGGGGAAGACGCGTTACTCCCCGGACAGGGTGCCGGTACTCTTTTTATTCGATTGTTTAAGTGACTGATAGGTAGACCATTGAAAAAATTAAATGTGCCCTTTTCTTAAAATCCTTTGGTGAATAACTATTTCAATGAAACTTTATAGCAACACTTCAGATATTTGTCTGTACCAAGTAACATAGTGGCTTTCATGCGTCATTTTAATATGACTGATAGCCCGTTGTAATGTCTCAGCAGTTGCAAGTTATGGGCCCAAACTGAAAATGCATGCAATGATTCGTTTTCGTTTTTTTCGATGTAGGGGATAGAAAGATGAAACTGCACCGAAATTTATCGACAGTTGTATGAAGTGTATAGTGAAAATGCATCGCCACGTCAAGCTATCCCGAAGTGGTGCAACATCTTTGAGAATGGACAAATATTGAATACCCTAATTGCAAATGAAGACCCTTATCCGAGGTAAATTATGAGATTGCTGCTCGATTGAATTTACGTTGGGCCAGATTTCTTTCCAGGAATGAAATTCTTGTACCATGCCTCAACAAATATCTAAATAATAGAGGTAATCATGTCGAAAAATAAGAACTTCTGGATACAGATAAAGTTATTGTGAAATTTCTAATGTGTTTTGCTTTCTTAAGCAATAAAACTCATTTTTTTTCTCATTTTGACTCATTTTCATTCTAACCATATCTCATGGACTTTGTTTACAAGTAAAAAAAAACAAAAAAAAAAAAAAAAAAAAAAAAAAAAAACATATTTGAAGATGGAAATAGTTTCTGATCTATTCAATTAATGTTCATGAGTTGAATCAGTTTAGTATTGTAGGAAGAAAAGATAAATAACCATATAAAATGGCAAATGCTACATGATAGATTTATCACGAGAGAGAAAAGACTCAAGCCCTTTCCCAGTGTTTAATGTAAAGGAAACAATAGGCAGTATGTGCTATGATCCTATAGTGCTATGATACAATAGCATCCCTAATATCATGTGATCGATTCATGTTCAGATGAGAAACACAAAATGCGCAATTAAAATTTAATTATTATAGCCCATATATTATACTTTTATCCTCCACTGTTGGACGGGGGGGGGGGAAGAAAGGTGGTTAGTTTAGGGAAGAAGGCGGCTACAATTGAAGATTATGACAATCCTTAAGTATAATTGGATTCCTCCAATGACCATTTGTAGTAACGTAATGTGATATGTTTTATTCTTAGTAATATAATGAAAAGAACCGAGTCCGTACTTCGGATGTTTTTGTTCCATCGAGTGGAGAAAAAAATTCATAAACATCTGCAATTTTAACCACAAGATTAAATATCGTTTTATTTATCCAATTCATTGCGGTTTTAAGTGATCACGTAAACATGCACGCTATTATAAAGCCCAACAATTGGTCATTCCCTTTTGATAGATATTATCCAATATTTAATTCAAATAATCTATTCACCTGATAAGCTTGCATATCCAGTTTCATTAATTTAGCTAAGAATTTTAGGAAGAAAAAGAAAATTGCAAGAGCTTGATGAATTTTCCCTACTGTGTTTTGAAACAAGTTCTTTTTCAGTCTAAAATGCGCTTTGTAAAAATGATAAAGCTGTAAGTAATAAGCCTGATTTTTTCAATTTCATTAGAACTTTTGTATTATGTTTTCAACTAGATTAATTAAATGGTCTAACTAAATTAGTTAAATGGTCTAACTATATTAGTTTAATAGTCTGATGAATGAGTTGTTAAAAACCCTTTCATATTCTGTAAGAAGTGGCTTTCCAAAGCTTAAACTAACAAAATCAAACTAAGGAACATAACAATTTATTGTGAATATCATTATTCATTTTAAGGATCTTCCTTGAAATTTAAAATGTTATCTCATTAGCTCTGTAACATTAAAACATTATTTATTAAAGAATTTTTATAAATCTAATCATTTGCGAAATAACCTTGGATATGTTGATGTTAAAAAAATTCCCTTTTTATTATTAGAATTTCAAAGGAAACTAGAACATTGACTATATCTCTTAATGTATGGGACAATCACCTCTAGCCATGCTTTCATATTCTAAAACTTTTCTAAATAATGATAATAATAATAAACCCTCTCAATTTTGGCGTGAAATATAATTTTTAAGTTTTATTTTCCGAAAGCGAAGCAATTCACATATTTACCGTGAAAATATCAACCACGATATATTTATTTATTTATTTCCTCATTTCCAAGTCATTTAACTTAAAAATTCCATCCCTAAAAACCCAAGGTTAGTCAACAAAAAGCTCCAAAGAAGGCCTTTTCCTTTCTTTTGTGATGGTGCATCTGGTAGCGATCGCGAAGAAAGGATCAACCATTTGCATTTAATTAGATTCATTATAGAGGTGTGACCGTTCACGGTTTTTGAGTAGATTCCAGCATACTTTTCTGCAAGACTTTTTTTTTTCTGCCAGAAATGGGCAGATTTTTGATAGCTAAAAGAGCTACTCAAATTCAGCCAGACTGTAATTGGGATCGTGGTGTCGTGTTAAGTTTTGGTAAACGTTGTCCGGGATAGAATCAGACCTGCCCATTCCGATGATTAGTATTTTTTCCTTTCTTGCAAGAAAAAATATACAAAGGGCAGCTGCAAATGTAAATTAAACCTTTTCTAACACTAATAGCTGCCAGACAACTCTTTGTTCGCAATAATCTGTTAACTTGGTATTTATTTGATATTCATTTCATTGATCAAATAATAATGATTAGTGATAATGATATCACCCTTTATCTTTTAAGAGGAACAAATTATTTTTTGAATAATCCGAAGTGTGCGCATTCTTTTTTCTTTCAGGGGATTTCACGGAATTGCGTTCTTATAAACAAGTGAATGCCATTATAATTAAAAAAAAATTAGATGTATCTATTTTTTGGCATTTTTTTATTTTTCGTTTATAACTTTCGGGAAATAATTATTTTTCTTATGATAAAATCAAACTGATATTAAGTTTCCAGCAAAGGTTGTTCAAAGGTTCTTAAGGGTCTATCATCTTATCTTACAAGGGGAGGGCACGGGGTTGAAATCTGAGATCGGGATGAGATTTAGTATAATGATAGTATACATTTAGAATGTTCATTCATGAAAATATTAAAACACAATGCCCAATCAATTTCGAGAAAATGGTCCTAAAATTTTTGGTAAAGCTTTTATACGGTTAACTTGACCCCTGTCCTGATGATCCCGATGGCATGGTTGTCTAGGTAACTGTCTCGTAAACGGAAGGTCAGGTTTCGAAACGGGCTAATATTTTTTTTCTTTTTTAATAGCTTTTATTCAATTAAAAATTTACAAATACTCTTAATTAATATGTTTTTAATTTTTTTCATCCAAAATAAATATTTATTAACGAAATATATAATAATAAAATTATTTAAATTTAACTATTTACAGGTAGTTTTAATTAATATGCTACTTATTTTTATGCAAGGATAAATGTTTATTCTTTTAATTCTTAAACTGTAATTTAATATTTAAAAAATAGTAATAAATATAACATTAATGGTGATAATTATTAATTATAAATACTCACAACATAAAAATTATTCAGTATTTCTAAAAAATTATCCTATATATATTTACTTTTGATTATGTACAAGAACCAGAGTGGTAACTACAGTAAAAACATTGGAAACAATATATTTCGAAATCTTACACAACTGAAAAATGATGATTGTCCACAAGAGCAAGGTTTCTTTAAGAGATCCATGGGGAAACAAACTTCATTTGCATTTAAAAATATCTCTCTTTCATGAGAAAGTTGGGCAGCGTACCATGCATACCTTATCATCTTATTAAAAATTGGTGATGACAATTAATAGTGTACAATTGATTGAATTTTTACACTATTTTCGCAAGAATTTCTTTCTTGACTATGTTCGATTAAATAGCAATTTTGTATACGCTTAATACGCTTTCAACCATCTGCCTACACATTCAATAAATTAACACTTGCTCTCTATTATTTCTTTTTATTACTGCACTTGGGGATGTTTGCTTACATACTTAACAAATATCAGTTGCTCCCTTCAATTTTTGATATAAATACAGCTTAGTTGATTTAGAATTGATAATTCATTATTATTAAAATCCAAGAATTTAAAAAATAAATGTTTGAAAAAGATGCAAGCAAGTTAAATTATCTGTGGCCATTAATGTTACGTTTTTTAATTATTTTTCTTTTAAACATTAAATTATAATTTAAGTATTAAAAGAATAAACATTTATCCTTGCATAAAAATAAGTATCATATTAATTAAAACTATCTGTAAATAGTAAATTAAGTTGAAATAATTTTATTATTATGTATTTCGATAATAAATATTTATTTTGGATGAAAAAAAAAACATATTGATTAAGAGTTTTTGTAAATTTTCAATTGAATAAAAGTTATTAAAAAAGAAAAAAATTCCTAGCCAGGTTCGAACCCTGACCTTAAGTATACGAGACGGTTACTTAAACAACCATGCCATCGGGATCATCGGTGAGGGAGTCAAATTATCAGTATATAAGCTTTACCAAAAGTTTGAGGACCATTTTTTCGAAATTTACTGGCCATTGCGTTTTAATATTTTCATGGATGAACATTCTAAATGTATAAAATCATTATACTAAATCTCCACCCGATCTCAGATTTCAACCCCCTGCCCTCCCCTTTTTAGACAAAACATTAATCTCTTGACATTCTTACTCAGTCTTCTATGATGACGCATTCTGCTTTAGAAATAAAATATTTTGTTTTTCACAAGCCTTAAGTTTGCAATGCTTAAGTATAGAAAATGTCACAGATTTCTGGGAGTTGATCGAGGTTTCTTGGAGTTGATCGATATTAAATAAGATCAATTTTTATTCATTAAAATACAAAGAAATACATTATGAACTACGTTTTCGCAAATAAATTTTAGTTCCGATGGTCATTTGCTAGCTGCAATATGTGCACTCATGAATCAATTGTCAACATTCTTATTTCTTGATTCTCTCAAGAATTTGGTAATACAAATTTATGATGGTGACATTTAAGGTATTGAGGCTGTGTGTTTTCTCCTATCACGTGTTTTGAATTGACTCATGCATTTTAAAAACATGCAGAACTGAGTATAACAGAGTCTACACCAAGCATGCCAAGTTCATGGCCTAAAAGAATTTGTTGTCCAGAATGAATTTTGGCCCAATAAATATAATATGTGACGAACTTTTTGTGATGAAAATGATGATTGACGAATTAAAATAATGGTTTGAAGACAATTTTCAAACCTCAACGCATACATTTTAATCCTTGGAGAAACTGCAAAGCATAAAAAAATACGTGGAAGGTATTTTAAGCCTCAGGGTATTACAAAGCATGAAAATTCATGAAAGAATTATTTTCAGCATATAAACATAAAAGAACATTGCATTTGCTTCATGATCACTATGTGATATCTTTACATAGTGGAATTTTACACCTCAATCGTTTGAAAATATAGACCAGAGACCAACGCTGCCATTTTATACATTCGTAAGCGAAAAAGAGGATGAAATGACCCTTTAGGTTTAGTGAATTTCTGTATAAACAATTTTGCATATTGATGTATTTTTACGTCACAATAAAAGCTGAATAAATTCTGAATTTTTCTGAATAAATTGATCAGTATATATAACAATTTAAATATTATTCGTTACTCTTACCTTGTTTCTATCCCAAAATAATTTTTCCTGTATGTTTTTATTACTTTTTATATAAATAATTGTAATTCGTAACACTCGCCGAAATGAAGTACTCAGATAGCGCGCCAACAATGAAAATTGTCACAGGTAAAGAAATAAACTGTCAAAGATTCTAATTGCGTTCGGAAACAATAAAATAGTTTTAGAACAATAAAACAATAAAATGCAAAGGATAAAATGCAATAGGAAACAATAAAATGCAAAGATTACTACTTAAAGAGATATGAGGTTTTCATCATACGATGCATTTAAGTGTTAAAAAGTGTCTAGTTAATCTAACTTAAATTGCTCGTTTCTTTTGCAACTTCACTGTCTTATTTTGCATGTAAACTCTATAGATAATGAACAAAGTCTTTCTTTTTCAATTTTCACAATCTAAGAATATCACACGGTTAGAAATTAGATGACGCTATGATAAAGATTTGAAAGGTTTGTAACAATAAATGTATGTTTAAAAAAATAGGAAAAAATAATATTTTTTAAAAAAAATAACAGAAATTTACTGAGAAATTGCCTAATATAATTAGAAAAAGGATTTTTTTAAATGTAAAAATTAAAAAAAAAAACAATTTTGTATTATGATATTTTTTGAAATTATAATGGATATCACGGAGATCTCACTTAACTTTTCATTAATTAAGAAACTTGGAAATCGTTTCAAGGTGAATATTAGGTCCTAAAAAATATATAACTATCAAATTTACTAGCTATAGATTAAATGATTTAGCTTAGATCGACAAGACAGAAGCTTCTTATTTATTATTACGCTTCTTTATTATTATTGGAGATAGAAATAGAGAGATTACAGTTCTTCAAAAAATGGGTATTTTGCCAACTTTTCATTTCATGCAGCAATAAACATATGCAGCTTATTAAATTACATTTTTGGACTCCATTGAGCATACTCTGCAGGACTTTCAGCAAGAAAAAATAAACTCGTAAATATACAAATATAAACTAATTCTTTTATTATTTGACTGAATTTATAATTCTAGATAATTTATATTGTATTATTAGAAATGATATTAACATTTTTCCACGGAAGAATGATACAATCATACATGTAACAAGCTTTTATTTAAGCTTTTATTGTTTTCACTACGTTGATAAAAAGCTAGTTTTTCTTGTGTAAGCGTAAAGCACTCGAACTGGCTAAATTTCATTTTGATTTTAAACTTACACTAAATTTTGATTAATGCGAGAATAAATTTCTTACTTCAACAACGCACAGCATCATGCTTTGATACAAAGAATATTCTTTATCGGGGTTTTTCTACTATCCAATAATATGAAGATAATTTTATCCGTAACTGATTGCAAATTTGGAGAACTTTTATCATTATGAGTGGCAACATGCTTAAAAAGTTAATTTTCTCAGAGACGCGTAAGGTACTCTTGCAGTTTAAATTTATTTTGATTTTATATTGAAGCATGGGTGAGCTTCTGTTTCCAATAACACGCAACAACACTCTTTCATGTAAAAGGACCGTCTTTATCGTGTTCTTCTCAAAATCAAATATATAAAAGTATCTTTACAAATACAACTAATTTGATCAACAATAAATGAAATACGACTTGAATTTTTATCAATATCAGTGGCACTACGTTAATGAAAAACTAATTTTCTCATGCACTCTTAACATACTCGTGATAGTTCAATTTCATTTTGATTTTATATTTTGTATAATAGAATAAATTGATTTTTAACTAATGCATGGATAAATTTCATACTTTAAGAATATGCAACATTATGCTTTAAATACATATTGCTACAAATACAAATACATAGCTTTGCCAGTACTAGAGATTTGACTGAATATTAATGTAGCATAACTTGAACTTTTATCAAAGAGAATGGCAACACGTAGTGAAAGGATGGTTTTTACATTAACTCATAACGCGCTCTTACAGATTAAATTTTATTTTGTATAATAAAATAAACAAGTTTTTAATTAATTCATATATGATACTCTGATTCCAAAAATTCGCACATTTAGATCTAAAAGAAACATCTCTATCGTGACTTTTTTTCTCATCTTTAAAGATATAAATGTAAATTTACTCGTACTGCGTACTGAATATAAATCTACATCGGTTTATTGGTCCAAACTGGAAGGTACAAGTAAATATCTTCTCTAGAATTCCAAAGTGTTATTTGTAAATTTCAAAACAGATATAAAACCTCAGTTGCAGGTCGCCTGAAAGCAAGATTATGGATGACATAAAATAATGAAAATTCAAAAATAACATTATATTAACTCATCAAAATATTATTTCAGTGCAAATCTTGAAGTGGAATTTAAAAAAAAGTTAAAACGGAGAAGCTTTGTAGAATTTAAAGCATCAATTCTTATTTAGGCAACAGTTTCTAAATTTCTCGTTTTCTTTTCCAAAGGTTTTACGATTTTTAAGACCGGTATTTAGGAGTATCGTAAAGATAAAACATTTTATGATTCCACTTATTTCGTATAGACTAGTTACAGTCTTTAGCTAATGTCAATCTTATCAACAATCTATGTACTTTTCAGCCAATTCTCGTACTAACTTGAAAGTTCAATGTTCTTTTTTTTTCAGATACTATTGTCGCCTGAGTCAAGATCTGGCATTTATCTGATGACATGGAAATGGCATTACCATATCGTTACCTCGTCCATACTCAATAAAACTTAAAAAAAAAAGATTTTGAAACGAAAATTGTGATACTGTATAGCAAATCCAAAAATATCAACGAATCCAGTCTCTCTTTTGATACGTTCATATGAAACAGATACAATCTACATGCATATCAGTTTGTTTCTGGAAAAAAAGGATGGAAAAAAAACATTGGAAAGATATTATTTTTTAAAAAGTTGGTGTAAAAATTCAAGATATTCGTCCTTCTACTTTTTCCGAATAAATATGTAATTTGTAAACATAACTGATTTTATTTAAGTGTTATGTAATAATACTGGATACATAAGCACTTCAAGTGTATGAAATTGATTTTTCATCTGATAGTAGATAGTCATTTTTATTTCTTAATTTAAATTTGAAATATAAGAATTTAAATACAAATCCAGCCGTCAAAAATAATATTTTATGTAAAAATTTTTTATCGTTATTTTAAAATTCTAAAACTTATCTATACAATGACAATTATGTGGTATCTTTCTTTAGTTCCCACAAACGAGAAGAAAAATCTTTTAAAATATATCTTGAGTGAAGCTAACAAACGTGTTATTTAGTTATAGAAAGTGGCAACATCAACAGAAGTTGATGGATAATTTGATTTCTCTTTCCCAGGGAAAAGAAAGAGATAATTATTTTTCAATCTATCAAAAATAAATCTCAGACTTACTGCTAAATATCATCGAAAAGAATGAAAAAAAAAATGAATTCAAAATACTCTTCATTTGAAAATTATTCAGAAGGTTTTTTTTTCTTTCAAGAAGGATATTCCAAAAGCTCAAAGTGTGATTATTTTTCAAACTGTGAAATAATTTAATGGAGTTTAGATTCAAATTACCACAAAATGTAAAAAGTATAGCTGTAATTATAAACTCATTTAAAATCAGCTGAATTTTCGCTCACATTCTCTAATAAAGATGTCGTTCCTCTTTCATCTTCGCCTAAGGGTATGGGATTTAGATATGGTCTTAGACACCACGAATGCTCAAATTTTTATTTTCAGAGTTCTATACTTTAAAAATTTCGTGCTTCGTAGAATAGAAAAAAAATCAATAAACATTTTGGATGTCATTTCCAGCCAATTGAAACTAAAATTTGAAACAGAACTACAATTTTAGTTATAATATCACATAATAAATTTCATTTATTTAAAGCCACGCGATTTTGAGTTATCGCGACATTATACAGATAGACAGATGGTCAATCATTTGACGGATTTTATTTAAGTAATTTAATACTAATCTTCATTTTGAATTTTAAAACTGTCGAGCAAGCTCAATGTGTTTGCATAATTTCGTTTATGAAGTGAAGATTTTATCATCAATGTTATCAAAGAATATGGTAACTATCTGTTACTTATTCAATCTTTTGTTTCTTATTCAATTAATTTTATTGATTATTTTAAAAAATAACCTTTTTTAAAGATATCAAATATTTTCAAAACAAAATTAATTTGTTTTAAGTTAATAAATTTAATAGTGTGACACAACTTTTTGTGCATATATGTAACTTATCCAGCCAAAAATAAAATAAGCAAATTTGGCAATTAACAAATTAATTATTTCAATGCACATCATTAATTTCAAAGAATTCTGCTGTTATGTGCAGCATTAATTTATTAATTATTTAATATATCTTTATCTTACAAATTTTGTAATTATCACTCCCCTAATGTTTTGTAATTTTCTTAGTTATATTTTCCCGTTGAATTTGCTATTCTGAATGTTTTTATTATATATTAAAAAAACCCTCATTTATCAAAGTCAGTAAATTATATTCTGCATTAATAAAGGAAAAATTATCAAGGGAAAATCAATTGATAATTTTTAATAATCCATTATATAGTCTTTTTTTTTGATAATTTTTCTAAAATATCAACAACAAATTTTTTTATCAATGAATTTAAATAATTGGTATTAAGAAATCACTTTATAAATATTGGAATTCTAATTCACTATTTTTTTTTACTATTTTACTATTACTATTTACTATATTACTATTGTCCGAGTTAGGTTTATACACCAGAATTAAATAAATGAAGTTTAGTTAAAACTCTTTTTTATCATTACATTAACTGCGTCAGGGTGCACAGCGGCCTTACAGTAGTGAATAAAAGGAGTAGAGTTTGAGTAATAAACTTGTGAGGATTGCTATAAATCTACCTCTTCAGATTGCTAAGCAATCTACCTGGCAATTGGCGAGAGTTATCAAGCAAGGGAAGAAATTCTTAATTATGTTTTATTTTCGAAATAATATAAATACATTTAATAAATATATAAATTTTAATTAATATTTTTATAATTTTAAATAGTAATAAATTTTAATTACTTTTTAATATATATTTTTATCTGCCAGCGCTAACACAGATACACATAATCACAGTAATGAAAAATGCATATAATAATTCATATGAATACGAATAATAAAGCGGAAAAATAAGGAAATTAGAATCGTGCATAACTTTTTCATTCTATTTGAATGACAACACGTTTTAAGTTAAATACATCTGTAAATACATTTGCTCTCTTATCCTTAATTGGTCTCCAGGACATCAAATAAAAGTATACAAATTTTTCCTCACAAATTAAAACTTTCTTTGAAGCATTTGTGCATTAATCGTAAAGAAGTGAAAAACATTTTCTATGTCTTATCAAAATGCATAAAAATATTTAACCCACAACGCTGTATTATGGACAAAACTTAACACTGTTCAATCCAAAATTTCGTCTTCCTTCTATTTGTCTCAAGCGTTTCCAATTAAAATTCTTTAAACCAAACATGATTCAAGTCTTCATTGAAGCTTTCAAGTATTTTGACATTCATTAACTGTAACATTCTGGCAATTAGGAAACCAAATCAACCTTTGCATTATATATAACATGTTCTACACATTCAAGTATTATTCCCTTCATCATGTATTTTCATGGCATTGTAAAAGAAATTTAGTGCACACCGAAGACAAATTGACTTGGATCAAAATTTGACATGAGTCAAAATATCACACACAAAATTTCACCCATCTATCTGAATTATGAGTTAACGTTGTTTCTTTCAAACAAAAAAATCAAACAGATGTAACTTCAAAAAAAAAATGTTTAATTTAATCTCAGAAGTATCTAAATTGACGAAATTAATTACAGTATCGATGCTTTATATTTCGATGTTCATGTTTTCTTTAAAAATTGGTAAGCGGTTGGAAAAAATTAATTACTTATGTATCTAATAGCTATGATATATTTAACAGTTTGTTATAACTGTTATTATCAATTCTTTTAATTTTTCAATCAATTCTTCTATACTTTCCTATGCGTGTAAACATGATAATTAAAAAAATGCAAGGACTTAAATAAATGATATTATAAGATCTTGCTATTGAACTTCCAATCTTGTACCAAATTTTAGCGTCATTCGATCCTAAAAACGGCTCCCAAATTGAAAATTTAGTTTTCTCTATACTACACTACAAAGCGTAAAACTTTCATGTTCCGGACTCTGAATATAAAAATCTGGCTTTCACGATCACGCCCATGGTCCATACTTTTATGCAGAAGAAGAGGGGTTTCTGGATAATATCGTAGCGAATTGTTATGAGCGAAGATAGAACCTGGGACCTTATGGTTCGCAGCCGAGTAACAAGAAAAAAAGCAATTGCATGTGTTTCGTAGCTGTTAGCTGGCTTATAAGCTTTTCATTACAGTTCTCTTCCTCCAGTGAGTCAGAGGTGAGACGAACAATATGCTGTTGAATCTAATGTGCCTGTACATGGGACCTTGTGCTTCGTAGCCGAGTAACAAGACCACCATCCAAAAGCAATCGCCTGTGTTTCGTAGCTGTTAGCTGACTTATAAGCTTTTCACCACAGTATTTTTATTAGAAAGAAGATGTTTCGGGAAGGCCATTCCTTCTAGTTTCCTTCAATATTCCCTAGAACATGAAAATAGTAGTTCCGATTGGACGCGGAAAATAACAGAAATTAATCATATTAAATTATTAATTAAATTATTTTAGTTATTTTTATTAATTATGAAGATTTTTCCCTTTTTCCAACAATTATTATATTTAAGAAATGAACCAAATTCGTACATCAAGAAGTTAAATACAGAAACTTAGCAATTTGTTCCGCTTAATCAAGCTTATCTTTCCGTAATAAAATCAATTTTCTTGACAGTATTTATGAGTACATAAAGATGTAAATTCGAAAGCAATTAGCAGATGGCAGTCGTAAGAAAAATTTATTTTTTTGTAATTATTAATTATTTTATTTAATATTGTTGAGCCTTCTTTCTGAAATGCTATTTAGGAGATTGAATAGATTTGTGGGTCAAGGCGCATAACATAAAAACATATCCGACGCATTTAGAATTTATCAATATTATTGTCAGAATGGTTTATTCGTTATGTTAATGGATCAATCATGTCATACCTTCTTAAATTCTATAAACATTTAATTGCATCTCAAGTGATAAACAATAATGCCTTTATAGCTATGTTTTTAATCTATTTAACAATGCAAAAACACTCATTCTTAGTTATAAAAACATTAAAAGAACATAAAAAAGACATAAGCAAGCGCGCTAAGAATAAACAAATAAATAATTTGTTGACATCTTCAACGCTTTTTCTGCTAAACCCGCGCACGCTATCTGCCCTCCGTCAACGCAACAACCATTTTCATGAATAATATAACACTAACAATCACAAGAAATGAAGAACGATATCGTTGTCACACTAGGCACTTCCAGCTGCCCACTCTGACTTTCTAATTGATTGGGGGCTCCAAGTGTACGCCCACGCAACTGGACAGCGTAAGAAGTGTCGGCACATCCTACTCTTTTCGATTATTGTATTTAACAACGACTACTTCTGTTCTTATTGCGTACCATGTCATCCCCCAAAGAAATTACAAAGGACGGAAACGAACTCCTTGAATTGCAGCAAGTCCACATCCCATTTGTTACCGAGGAAATCTGCGTGGGCGACCTCCTGCCAGTGATTCGAAAATGAGATTTCGTGGAACGTGCGAGACATTCGGAATCGTCACAATCAACTCTAAACAGTCGGAAACCAAATTTTTATGTGTTTGTGAGGGTGATTTGTTGAGAGGAAAGAATGTGCACAAGCAGGTCTGTTTTTCTTTTGGTTGCAAAGTAATGGCGAAATGTTAAAGATTCCTTATAATACGAAATGAGTGTTTTTTTGGTTCAAAAGAACAATTATTGTTCAAATTAACAATTGAAAATAAATTAGTAATAGTTGCAATAGTCTTTTTTTTTGTTTGCTCACGTATTAATAGCACTTATTTAGCAGTTAGCCGTCACTGACAGTCGGCTAGTTCGCCAAACTTAGTGATTTCATAAAATTTCAATTGAATGTCTTGAAAGAAATTTATCTTAAATCTGTCAGTACTGAAGATCCCCTAATGTTCGCTCAGCGAAATTATGCCAAGTGCAAAAGACGCCTGAGTATCACTATGAAATTCGTTCCTACCCTTTTTCATTAAAAATGATTGCTTGAATACACGAGGTTCTTTAGTGACTCTTTTCCAGGTGAGAGACAGGGAAGTTTCTTGAGAATACTCAAAATATGTCCAAACATATATACGCTTAACAACCCTTCAGTTAAAACGGTCCCGTTTTGTGTATAACCTATTAAGAAAATGAACTATCAATGGAATCTTTGATGGGGTAGGCATTTTTTTTTTAAATAGAAGCTCAGATGTTCCAGTATTATGAGAAACCTGAACACGTATATTCTTAGGAATGAGAAGGCCAATGGCTTAATCTACAGGGTAATTAAATTTCAATTTTTAATAGTCATGTAACTAATGAATATAACTGTAAAAGTCTTCTAAAATACTAACATGAAAGAATTTTAGAAGACTTATACAGTAATGTTTATTGTGCTAATTATAATGTGCTTTTTACTTTTCAATTACTTCTTTTAAAATTTGAAGTTAAGTCTTGAAACGAAAGTAAATAAAATTCAACTAATCTAGCAGCATGCTTGCTGAATCAAAGCACATTCGTCAAAAATATAAAAACAGAAAGAAAAATAATTCATCATTGAAGTTTTGGAATACATGAAATAAAGAGATTGTTTAAAAATGTTCGGAAATGCACAAGTTTTGCCCAGTTCTGAAGTCAATTCCGTAGTATTCAAAAAAATTATTAAAAACATATATTAAATAAAAACATATTGAATTTGGTGAAATAATTGAATCGTAATCCTCAATAATGGAAGGAAAAAACCAAAAGTAAATATTAGTAGAAAACGATTTGGGTTTCTTTCACAGCAATAAAAATATTATCGTGAACGAAAGCAATTAAACTCGAGATTTAGCGTTGAAAAAACCAAAAAAAACCCACTAAAATTTAATTAATTAAAAGTCTAATTAAAATTTCAAACATCCCTCTAAGCTTCATTTTTTTATCCTAAAGTATATGAGCCAGATTTCATAGATATAGGTTAAAAAATATGTCCTATAGAGCCTAATACATGCATACAGATACACACGCATCATTTTATTAGTAGAGACAGCAATGGAGATTTCAAAACCAGTTTAGATTAGCTGTACCATATCAGTCCAAATGAAAGTAAAATTTTAAATTATTGCCGCACGAAGAAAATTGTGCTTTATGATTAGTTATCTATACAATGTAGGTTGGCATAAGTTCTGACAAATTTTTTTAGTAAGTCAGAAACTTAGATGCTTCAGTTCTTTATCTCAGACGTGTCTTGATTTGTTACTTAATTATTAAATGAATCACTTTTCTTATTCTAATTTCTAGCCTAAGAATATTTTAACATAATATGACTAGAAAAAAATGGCCCTTTAAAGGGCTAAGCTAAGGTGACCATAACTAGAAATCCTAAAGTTTTAAGCTAAGGTGACAATAACTAGAGATCATAAGCTTTTAAGCTAAGGCGACTATAACTAGAGATCATAAGCTTATAAGAGAAGGGGACCATAACTAGAGATCATAAGCTTTTAAGCTATGGTGATCATAACTAGAGATCATAAGTTTTCATATGAAATAAAAAGTGGACCGATCGTTGGATTTTGGGGCTAATTAGTTGATTAATCTTATTATTTTATATATATAAATTGACCACATTTTATTGGTCAAACGTTTCCCGATTTCAAATAGAAAAGATTGATTTAACTCAGAATTCCTTAAACTTGGCTTTTTTCTTAGCTGTTCTTTAACCCTTTAAACACGACCGCTCCGAACAAAAGTGAAGCCTGTTGCAAAGTTCAGTTATGGGCAGTGTAACTTAACACATCTTGCCATTTATTATTCTGTACAAATTGATGCAATGAGGACTTAAGAAATAAGTAGGAATCGTAAATAATTAAATTATTTTTATAAAGCCAGTTTTTCAATCACAAAAACAACAAATCAAAAATAAAGAAGATTGCTTCAAAACTTATAGATTACAATTTCATATGCAATTTATGAGAATATGGAACTTTTGATTAATTTTTTATCAGTTTTATAGCAAATTCCATTACAATATCACCGTAAATCCCTTTTACTTTTGTCTAATCCTATTCGATTGATAAAATATCTGAGGGGTTGAATCAATCTTGAGTATTGCTGGACATTAAATAATTCTTTATTATTTTTAATCTTACAGTGAGATTCAAAGCATCAAACACTTGCTTTGAATGATACAGATGAAATGTTCTAAAATATTGTGATAATATTTAAATTTATATAGTTTTGGATTAAAATTTAGAGCAAAACAGAAAATGAAGCATTTCCCTTTTGCAGAATCATATAGAACGGGGGTCCTCCAGAACGGGGTCTTGTGTACTCGTACAGTTCGCAAATCTTCTGGCCGACTCTACATTTAACACGTTCGTGGAAGTAATACTAACTTTCTTTATGTAGTTAAATATATTAAGCTTTGTGTACTAACATTCTTTATATAATTAAATATACTAAGTTTTGTGTACTAACATTCTTTTTGTAGTTAATTATACTAAACTTTGAGTGCTAACATTCTTTTTGTAGTTAAATAAGCTTTGTGTACTAAGTTTCTTTATGCAGCTAACATTAAATGTCTTTGTGTTTATTCAAAAGAAAATAAATGCTGTCATGCATTCAAATATACGGCCTTAATTTTTTGAAATTATGATGCACTTTAAAGTACTGACAAATTGAACTGTTTTGTTCAACCCATTGAATTTCATTTTGTTTTATTTTATTTTTATTTAAAAGTTCCCTTTAGATAGAGTCTTGTGTAAGTTAGAAATCTAACACTTTATTTTATCTAGTAAATTTAACAATAAAGCACCCATTTTTCTCAGTTTTTCGAAATGTTTACTATTCTCAAACAGTAACTCGATCTCTTCATGACATTTGAATCTACTTCTAAAAAGGTTAAAACAAGCGACTTTTAGTTTATGTTTTAAAAAAGGCGTTTACCCCAAACTTTTATAATTGAATTATTTCACAATCTAAATTTCCCATTGCTTTTATTTTAATCTTAATAATACAATTCGCGCAATATAGATAAATCTGGTTCTTGCAACACTATAGCCTCTAAATCAATCATCTCGAACTATTTCGAAAACAAAACATACCTGCTTGGTTTGTGTTTAAGTGAATATGTATGCTGAAATAGATGAGAACGGAAATCTTCAAAAGTGAATTCTATTAATTAAATACAAATTGAGGAACCAAATTACAGATAACGCTTTGGAATGCTGGCCTAAATTGAATGCAATTTCTTACAAACCGGTCTCACACAAATTTTTCCAGACAAGGCAAACACGTTGCTAGGGCTGCTTAAACCATGCGAGCGTTATCATTTTCCTATACTAATCAGGATCATTTTCCTAATACCAGTACTAACTGGTTTACATTTTCCTTATTTTAAGGTAGGTGATTACACCGATTAGTCGATTTTTTTTGCGCAATTACGAAAGTTTTGGTACTTAATTTTCTTAATGTTTAAACATGTTTCTTAACCAGTATTGCTAAAAAATAGAATTTTATTTCTCAGTCTAATTTTTGAGAAATTACGATTATTTTTATATTTACATTTGCGCACGTTTTAATGCTATCTTCAAGTGCTATTTTCTCAAATTCTAATCTTTGATAAAGTTTTCTTACGAAAAATTGGTAAATTAAAACCAAATGTATAATTTTTGTTCAAATTTGGTATAATAATCACTCAATATGTTCAGCAGTTTTTGAACTAGAAAATAAGTAATATTATATAAAATTATAAAATAAAATATTTATATAATATGAAATAAAATAAAAAATATACTATAAAATAAATAAAAAATATACTATAAAATAAAATAAAAAATATATAATAAAATATTTAGAAATATTCTATAAATGTTTTAGTGTTTTCATAATGTGAAAAAAATTTAAAATTCCTTGTTATTTATCAGTTGAACTCCAATATTTAAAGAATGGGTAGAAATACAGCTTATTCTTTTGTTCTGGAACTAGATTATATGTTCCTTAAGCTATCTGCCAAATTTTTAAGCAAATTATTTGAGAGACCTCTAAACTTCTAACCTAAAAACTGCTTTATACCTCTTTTTAGTTAAAAAAATTTTTATTTTACCAATTTAAAAAAAAAAATCTTTTGCCATAACTAATATGTTTTCATTTCGTCGATGTTTTTTCAATTTTTTTTCCAGCAAATGTTCAAAAATATAACTATTTTCAAACGTTTTTCAAAAAATTCATCCCGAACGTAGTCCTTAAACACGTTGTTATACGTATAAGGCTCAAGAAGGAATTTTAAATTGTTATGAAAAGCATATATCACTTTTACAATTAAACAGTTTGTCTAACTACTGATATAGACAAAAAATTCTTCATGTTCTGCTATAGACTCTTTCCTGATTCGCAATGGGTGTTTTTTCTTTTGTAAATTTACTACTTTCTAATAACTAATCAGTTTTTACATCATTAAATTCATTTAAATATTATACATATATAAAGAAAATAAAAGATTTTATCCATTTTTACGAAATAATAATTTTAAATAAATACTTTTATTCAGTAAACTAGGGATGCAAGTAGGTAAACCGAGTAATCCAGTAAAACTTGGATTACTTGTGATGACTGCTCAATTTCTTAGATCTGGGTTTGCATTTTCCTTCTTTTATATACTTTGTTATATGGTTAAGCTATAGAATGAATTTTAAATCGTTAAGAGAAGCATATATTATTTTTACATACAGACTGTTTATTTAATTTCTGATATAGATTTTAAAAATTTCGTAATGTTTTGCGATAGACTTTAAATATTTTTTTTTTTGGAAATTTACTGCTTTTTATCAATTTTTCAGTTTTTTTTTTAAAATCTATATCAGAAATTAAATAAACTATATATATACATAAATAAACACATATATATATATATATATATATTAACAGTTTAACACATTATCTAAATTTCAAGGGGAGTAGAAAAGGTAGGGACTGTGTTTTAAAGACCCTTCGACTCTTATTGGATTTTTCATTAATCATTAGTATGGGAAATTAGTTATTTAGTATGGGAAAATATGTACAAATTTCTGACTAATTTTTTTTCGTACTCTCGAATATCCTCTGCCATCGAAAAGAAGTTTAATGACACTCCAATTATATGTTTTTTCGCATACTGAGTGTAAAAATTATTTTCCTGAGAATTTTGCTTAAATCCGACAGCGAAATGTGGTAGTATCTACTACTTTTAAAATTTACGGAATGAATCCATGTATCTACGGATCTATGGAATATGTAACATTTGTGATATATTGCACCGGCTGAAAATATTCAACAATAATTATTTTGCAAAGAAAAAAATTGAAATAATGGCGTAAAAATTTAATCACTGCACTTAAGGTATTCTACTTGTTTCGGCGGTGATTTTTTAAAAGAACAAATATATTAGTGTTTATATGATATTCTTCTATTAATATAAGAATAAAAGGGAAATTATTTAAATATATATATGTAGCTTTAGAAGAAAAAGCAAATTTTGATGTAAATTTTAGCACTTATTTACAAAAACTAGGATTGTTCTAGTGAAAACATTTGTTGGAGTTTCCATATTTCTTTGCAACATTACAGGTGTAACTAACTATCATGTAAGAATTATATCTATCTATCTATTCTTATATAAAGCTCAATGAGTGTGTGTTGGCGCTCTACAGGCCAGAGCGTTTAACCTACAGCTACCAAATTTGGTACATGTATACCTTGGAGGTCGGGAATGTGCACATGAAGTCCCTTTTTTTGTATTTTGAATTAGAATTTCAATTATTAATTAAAAACTAACTTTCCCGCCAAAAAAATCTTCATTTTTCCCACCGCCAAATGAGTAAGGCTTGTTTTTTCCCCCACACTAATGAGGCTAGGGCTAACATTTTTCGGCCGATTATTTCAAACGATTCTGTTTATTTTCTTAATGTTTGATGCATTTAAAATTAAACATTATTAATTAATCGATCTTTCAGATTCATTCTGAAATACTTTTGAATTAAAATAAAACAGAATAAAGGAAATTAAAAATTTCTAATCTGCATAGCGTTACAACAAACTGGCGTAGAAAAATTCACACATTTGCATTACCGTAACTGGCGGTGAAAATTTACACATGCGCATTGTGTTCTGAATGCTAACAACGGATTCAACGGATTTTTAACGGATTCGGATTGATTTAAATTATTTTTAGGTTAGTTGCGTGCTTTTGTAATTAAATTGTATTTATGTTAGTTTTATATTTTTTGTATATACTTTTTTGTTTTTTTAAGTATTTTTTTGTATATTTTGTATATTTTAAAGTATATCGTTTTTTAAATAGTTTATTTTAACCTGTTTTCGACCGACTATTTTAAACGATTCTGTTTATTTTCTTAGTGTTTGATGCATTTAAAATTAAACATTGTTAATTAATCAGTCTGCTCATGATGAATCTGAGAAAAGTTTGTTGACAAATTCTTGAGATATTACACAAATTAAGATATATATTCTTTAGTGCCCATAAAATTTAAATGCTCAGTGACTCTGTTTTCAGTAATCATATTATAAAAAATGCTTTGTTTCAGTAAAGAATATTATTATATTAATTGCAGATTCATCCTTTCCACTTTAATTTAAAGCATAAATTCTACGGGAGCTAACAGATACTTAGAGAGAGATATATTACGTTATGACTGAAGGCCTTTATAATATTACGAGTGAATTATATGACTATCAAAATTTGAAGTTTTAAAATATTTTGATGAAGATGAATTAAAGAAAGAATTGCATGAAATATTTAATTATTAAAATTTTAACGAACATTAAGATTGGTGAACCGGCTGGTCGCCAAAGGCGGCTAGTTCAAAAATAAAATTATGTGCACTATATGAAATTATCTATGAAATTTTGGAAATTATGAAATCAAAAAATTTCAATCCCAAATTTTGACTAATCTCCACGTTTTAGACTTTCCTGAGTTCGAAAAACACATATTTTGAAAATTTTTGCTTGTCTGTCTGTGACAAAAATAACTCATAAACGCTTTAAACTAGACAATTGAAATTTGGTATACAGATTTGACACCAAATTCGCAGACCTCTATCAAATTTTGGGTAAAAATTTGTTCAAAGAAAGTCAGTCTGTCCTGCTGTTCTAATATAAGTTAACACGCTAATTACAAAACGAAGAAGGCAGATATGTAAAATTACGTACACAGATTTAACATTTATACAATATCGACTTCTGTCAAATTTTGTACCAAATCCAACTATATGTTGAAAATCTGATAGTCTATACTTTCAAAAGTAAGCACACGCGATTATTAATAAACGCAATGACATAAATATATCACATTTAGTATGAGAAATAGTGACTACAAGTGCAGCTTTGTATTAATATTTTATTTCAATCGGTGAGATAAATGCATCTAAAATACAAATTCGATTTTCGGATACTTTTAAACGCATGCCAGGGATTAATCGCCAAATAACTCGCCAAGGATGATGTGATGAATTCAGTAAAAATATAAAATTCACGTCAAAGGTTAATACTTCTTAACTATGCAAGGCGAACGCCAATGCTATACAAGGCGTTGTTTGGGTAACATCGGTATTGGAGAGTATGCGAGAAAGTTTTGGGAAGACTGCTCTTTGGTTTTATTATTATTCTCTGCAGATTCATTACAATTGAAGGCCTTTAAACTGTATATAAAATAATGCACTCTTAAAAACTAAATATTGCACAGCTAATTTTTTTTAAATATAAATTCTCAAACTATTTCTTAATTATCTATTGCGGTTACAATAAACGGTTGGTTAATTCACATTATATGGCATAATTTGCGAAAGCACACGAAAAACACAGAAAACCGTCGAACAACAAGATAAAATTAGAGAAACTTTCCTAGTAAATCATTAAATTACCGCAAAGAATCAGAGAAAAGGTCAAACTTTTCAAGTACTTTAAAAGCCTTGTTATTTACCATCAATCCATAAAGACAGAGCCTCGGGTCTTGTAAAAATCACCTTTTCTCTATCAAACAGAAAAACAAGAGGTTCTTAAAGACATTAAGATAGCCATTAGATTCAACTAAGGGTGTTATTAATGAGATAGAAACACTGCATAAGTACTGAAGTTGTTTTGTAAAATCCATTTTTTAGTTATTTCTCAAACGGTTGGAAAGACGGGGATGATTTATAACAAGCGGTGATTGGAGCGGCAATTTTACATCCCGGTGGAAATGACAGACAATCAAATGGAATTCAGTAAATTGTTACAAATTGTCTGTAGGAAGTATCAGTTAACAGTTAAGAAGGTAAACGGAGAAATGGGCATTCCTCGTAAACGATTTGTTGCTCCAGGGCCCGATTATAAGACCCATTCTCAAAGAGGTGGTCTTAATTTTGTCTTTTCATTATGGGATATTTACTACTGGGTCTTCTTCAACCATCTGTAAGTGGTGGTTCTAAGTAAGAACATTGGTTACTGTAAATAAAAAGTTGTTTCATATTACATAAAATTTCGAATTTAGCTTTTTGTTTTGACTTAGAATTCTGTAAAAAGAATATATTATAATCTGCTAGAAATGCGATCCCGAAGTACGGTAGTATTTCATCTATTAGACTTCTGTGTTAGAAAAAAATCAAATTTAGAATGTGTTCTTCTGTCTTTAAATATTGTAATTCAAAAATGCTACTTGGTGGAAAGACAAAAATTAGTATTCAGTATTGACATGAAATTTGCAAATCTTTGTCAAATTCTGAATGAAATCTGCCTAATGGAAGATTGTTGGTCTCTTTATCAATGGGTATACAATGTGGAAATTCAAAACTGTAACACACAAAATAAATAAAATTTGATATTCCGTATTTGGTATTTCGCTTAATCCTTTAATAGTTGATGCTAGAAGAAATAAATATGGTACACAGTCTTAAGATCAAATTTTCAAATTTTTGTCAAATTCTGCTTAATGGAAGACTGTCTCTTTATCCGTTGGTATATAAATGCTGAAATTCAAAGAAGTAACGCTCAAAATATATAACATTTGATATTCCGTACTTGGTATTTTGCTTAATCCTTAAATAGGTGATGCTCGTAGGATGAAATATGGTACACAATCTTAAAAACAAATTTTCAAATTTTTGTCAAATTCTGGACGAAATCTACCTTATGGAAGATTGTCTCTTTATCCGTGAGCGTATAAATACGGAAATTCAAAAAGCAACGCTCAAGATAGAGAAAATTTGATATTTTGTATTTGATATTTCTTTTAATCGTGTAATAGTCGATTCTGGAAAGATAAAATATGATATAGTGTTCATCCACGAGCGTGTGAATAAGATAACTCAAAGGATTAGAGGCCAAAATGGATGAAACGATATTTGATCAGTAAATGTAGATTTGTATTCAAATTTTGAATACGATCCGCGAATAGGTACAGCCCACCAATCGATGAACCTATTTTTGCCCATGTAAATGCAGTAACTAAAAACGCTGTAAAATGATGCATTTTAGTATCTGATCTTACCACCAAAATT
>JAPMOR010019802.1:85146-102218 GCA_026543865.1 Argiope aurantia
AATTATTTGACAAAATCCTTTCAGGAACTATCTGTTCATTTTATTTGCCCGTGTGCATGTAAAATTAATGCGAGAAACACAATAGGCACAATGATGAATAATTTTTTTTGTCATTAAACCAAAATTATAGATTTATATCATATTTTAAAAATATTTAGTCAAATAGAAAATTTCTAAAATACAAAACAGATTCACTTCACGAATCTACGAAGCTAACATAAAAAGCGCATACTGTGTAAAATTTAGCAGTAATCATGATAGCAAAATTGTGAATCTCTATAAAATTTTGGAATCGGAAAGAAAGGCTTCCAAAACAAGAATTCATTTCTTTTCATACACTACTAGGGTGAAATGAAAAGTAGATATTTTAAAATTATATTAAAAAATTAAAAGGCAATGACTCTTGCTGATTATTTGATGCCAGTTTTAAAAAATCATATTAAAAATTGGAAGGAATCATTCCTTTAAAAGTTGGTGCCATTTTGATGGAAGGAAGACAGTTCAAATTTGCGCTCAAAAGAGCTGCCAAGTAGAATTCTTCTCTGCATACATCGGAAGTAATTTATTATTTTAAAAACTAGAAAAAAATAATTTTAAAATTAATTTATCTATACTATTTTCAGAAGAATAATTTTATATCATATATACGTGATATGTTACAATAAATAGCAATTTAAACGAAATAACACAAATGCACTTTAAGATTCTGCTATGTTAAGACTTTATTAATCCCTTACTGCCATGCTTGTGCTTCGAATATGCATTCAAATATTAATATCACCATTCGTTGACAGTATAACTTGATGCAAACATTACACGTAATACATAAGCACTTTAGTTTAAGAAGTAGGATTTTATGTTTTCGAAACGGAGGCTCTAATGAAATTGTGGAGAAAACCAATGAATGATTAAGGTATTGTGTTGTCTGTCATTGTGTGGCCTTATGAGGTTCCTCTTTTATTAGTTTCACATTTCAACATATTTTTTTAATTAATCAACAGGCTAATAATTTATTTTGGCTTGTAAATTTATTTTCATGTTCGTAACTTTGTAAAAATATAAATTATGAAAAAATGACTAAAGTTATAAATTCTTGAAAATTCAGCCATAATTATTAATATTTTCCTTACTAACAAATAAAGGCATTCAGTTATTATAGGAGATTTTGACAATATAATGAAGTTCAATTGAAATATGCAAACAATAGAAATTGCTGTTTTATGCCTATGGGAATGTAACATACAATATTAGATAATTAATATCTCTATATATTAACAAATAAATAACTATATTATAATTTGCTTAAATGTAACTTTAATAACTCAATGCAAACACATATTTTAATATTAATAAATTTTGTTTTATAATTCATAGAATTCGAATCTTTATAAATTAATTTATTTGGCAACTAGGGAAATAATTTTTAAGCGAACCTATCTGTGACCTCCTCTCAATCCAGCTGCCTTAGGCAGCTGCCTATTCAGAAATCTGTCTTTATAGGAAACAAAACAGTTAAGAGGTTAAAATAAAAATTTCTCAGCAGATTTCGTTGAGAAACTGATTTAATGCATCTTACGTGTAAGCATGAATTGATCCCAATTTTATCTTACGAATTCGATGGATATTTTTGATTCGGTTTCAAGAAAATTCAATCAGATTTATTGTGCTAGAAATTTGTAACCATGCCAAAAGCTGGTGAGCAATGTATGCATACGATCATTAATTCAAATTATACTCATCTTAGAATGGACGCCTTAAACATTTTCAATTCGAGATGGATTATTCTATAATGTAGATACTTAAAATGGCAAATTGAAATGTAAATTCTTACTGAAGTCATTACAAATATATAAGAAAAATTGCATTCAATTCCATGAAATAATGTAATTTTACCAATTATCGGCCATAAAAAATAGTTACAAACGAAAAAAAAAAAGAAAAGAATCCCAAATAAGCACTTTGTTTCTATAGACAGGAATGAATGATCAGATACAGAAAATAGGCAACTGCAAAGGGCAAATACATTTAAGAAAGCTTTAATAAAAGATAGATACATTAAAAAACTAGAAAATAATTCATAATTATTTTTTTAATAATCTTTATGGTTCAAACCATAAGGAAAATCAATGAAGCTGTCTCCCAGCCCCAACTAATGGCCCGATTTTGCTAGCGTTTGTGTCATATAGAAACTCATGACCTGATGAAGGGCCATTTTTTTTCTCTTGCTCTCTATCTGTATGAAGTATTTTTAATTTTAATTAAATTTGCATTGACATATTTTTAAAATGTGTTTGCATTATTTAGAAAGAAATTTCTGAGGTTACAGATATTTTTAACATTGCACTTCAATACTATTTATTTTAAAATTTAAATTTCTGTAGTTACTATGTTAGTCATTTATGCGATATAATTAGATATTAAATATGAAATACTTAATCACAAAATATATGCAATTATTGCAATAATTATTAGACTTGTGACTTTAATATTATGAATTATACACCAGAGATATGTTGCATTTTAGGAATGCTACCAAGGTTGAATTAAAGACAGGAGGCACGACCAGAATCCCCAATTGAAGAACCTTATTTCTTTCATTTCATTATCACAATATATTCAGCTTCTTCCTTATGCACATTACTATTTCAGTTCCATACATGAACTGCGTCACTAATATTGATAATAGAGTCATGAATGTTGGGAAATATTTTTGATTAATAAGCGAGGACAGATATATCATCAGAATATAAATGATCTTGTGACAAGTAATTGATAAAAATAGATCTACCAACCTCATTATTTAAAGTGTGAGGGGAAAAAAACCGCAACATGATATAGAGCTTTATGCACCCCTCAAAAGATCATATTTTTATTCAATGAGAACTCAATCACTTATTATTCTCTTTTTTCAGAGAAAAGGCAATTAGTATTTTGGGAAGGCTATTAGCTATTTGGTATTGCAACAAGGTAATCTCAATAAGGAGAGCCAGGAATAAATTTCTTTTTTTACCTAAAAAAAGCTACCTAGCGTCGGAAAAAATAAGAGTATTAAAAACCGTGCTGTGATGGAAAATGATGCGGATATAATGATGATCTATTATTCTGATATTTTTATCGATTCTTGAAACTGTAATTGGCTTATTTCATTGCAAGTTAGAATTACAGAATAATGATAAAAAATGCCTTTTTTTATTGCTTTCATAAAATTCTTTATTGAGAATACAGCTTTATTTTAGGAACTCTTTCAATTAAAAAATTACAATGACAAATGAAAATTTGTTTAATACTAGCCGTCATTGACAACTAGTTGATTCGCCTGGGTTGGTTAGTTGTGTGATTTTTATTGGCGCAAGGATCATATTTTGCCGTGCTACACCAAGCAAATGATTAAACATAAAAGTAGGATATAGTTGTAGATGGTAACAAATAATTTTATTAAAATAAAAAAAAGCAGATAGTAATAAAAATGTGTATAGTACAATAAGGCAACATTGAAAGATCAAAACTTTAAAATTTCAGCACAGAAATAATGATTTAGGATGTGGACCAATATCATTAAACTAATGACCCGAGAGATAAAACTAATATTTAGAATGCTAAATGTAAGTATAAAAATTAATAGATTTTAAAAGGTTAAAAATATTCGGGTAGATCTCTCATCCCCTAAGTCCTACAAAGTAAGGGATGTTGACAGAAAAAAAGGAAGATGCGAATTAAAACAAGAACATTCAATTAAAATATGATTTACAGTAAAATCCACGCTACAATTTGGGAACTTTGGTACCGCCTCTCCAAAAATGAGATATCGGTGAGTAAAGCGCGTATAACCTATATGGAGGCGAGTCAATTTTACGCCATCCTCACGTATAGGAAGAAAGACCACAAATTATTAGTAGACTTAATGAAGAACAATTTATTTTGATTCATAAAGTCCTATGACAATTGCCAGATAGAAAGAATGTGATTAATAAAATACCTTTTAATATCGTAATATAGAAGACCCTGTATCCAAAAGAACAATGCAGTTTTTGCAATAGAATCCCCCGTTTCGTTGTTAGAAATGACTAGAGAAACAGCAAATAATTCCTTTGGGATATTATTGATTATATTTAATTTCATTTAAATCGCTTAGATATAACTTTATGCATCAAACTATTAGGCCCTAAAGGCGCGTTATTCTAATTTCTTTTATATGTTATGTTTATTATGTACGTGGACTTTTAAATGGAGTCAATTTCATGACATCCCAGCGTTATTAACCTTCCAGTTGAGTATCTCAAGATTTCCACGAGTTGGCAATTAGTCCATTTTCTGTTGCGTCCCGCGGTTTTCGCAGTTTAGAGTGCTTAATTTTATGATTACAGATTTTAATTATATTATATTATTATCGTGTAACATATAGTAACAGTTCACTTTCTTAGAAAAATATTTGAACTTATTTGCAAACATCGCATCTGAATAGTGATTTTACAGAATTATGCAGTCAAAGGGTTAAAAAACATAATTTCCTGTTTGATCTCAAATCAAATTTTTCAATATTGCTTGGCTGACGGGTTTTATTCAAAATTTAATAATAATCTTCATTCTAAATGCTAAAACTATAAGTAAATTTCACTTTCCTAAGTTGCTAATTTTTTTTTTTTTTTTTTTGGTTTTGTTTATCGTTTTTACAGGCATGAAAAAGTAGAGACGATAGTTAGTTTTTTATAGAATGATTGCGATTTTGATACATATATACATTTTCGATGTTAAATCTATGTATTGCATTTCATTTATCTAACTATTTCAATATTTAGCTCTTTCTTTTATCGCGTTTATGAAGGTATCAGATTGATTTCTACTCGGAAAATCGGACAAAAGTACTTTCTTTATATAGATTTCGTTTAAAATTTGAAATAAAAGATTCTATGAATTTTGTGTAAAATAAGGTAATACATTTCATCATCCAGATCAAAATATTTTTGAATCACCATGTTTACAAACAGAAGTCAGAGCGTGATACAGACAAAACTGAATTCCAAATATGAAATTTTCAAATTCAAAGATTGAAACATAGGTCTTCGACAAAATCTTGAATTCGAGTATTTTGACGATTACAGTTATTTCTCTTTGTATATTTTGTATACAAGAGAATAATTATATGGAGGTTCTGTATGACGCCGAATATTTATACAAAAGAAAAATGATTCACTTTGCATTTATTTCCTCTTCCTTCGCAGTTTTAAAGCATTAAATGAACTAAAACGTGCAAACGAGATGTTGCTTGTCTCATTCAGCCATACTATATGCAATAAATAACCTTTCCGGCATTTACCATTTCCCCGTAGATAAATTGTACCGTTAATTCTGCAATTAGCTGCTACAATTTATCTACGGGGAGGTATAATTTGGACCGATGAGATCTAATAGGCCATGTAATTTGCGAAATGCGTAGCGGCTAAGTAATCGCCTTCGCGTAGCTAAAATAATAACTGACGTGCCAGTAGTCGGAAAAGTATTCTGAGAAAAGTGGGGCACACACACACGCTGATCCCGAGGGGTTCTGGAGCTTCATGAGGCCAATTCATTTTGAATAAAGATTATGCCGTTGCTTTTTACCTTTTTTGGCCGTGCTTAGTGAAGCTTAGATCTGTAATCAGTTAAGTTTCTAATTTCATTTAATAATCCATTTGATAAGGATAAGTACTGAAAATGTACCTATATTAATATTGAACAATTTTTGGTCCTTTTTTTTATACTTTTATATTTCGTATACAAGAAAATAATTATATGAAAGTTTTGTATGACATCGGATATTTATGCAAGAGAAAAATAAACTATTTCATTCTTCGATTTTTTTTTCCTCTTTTTGTGAAATTTTAAAATATCAAATGAATTAAAACGTGAACGGTGCTTCCATCATACTGTTATGTAGTATACATTTTGTTTCACCTTTTTTTGGGTTTTTTTGGCCTTTGGGCCTTTGTTTAGTGAAACTTAAATCTCCAATATCTTAAGTTTCTAATTTAAGATACATTTAACAATTCTTCTGATAAAGCTAATGTACCGAAAGAGTAGCTATGTTAACAATGAATAATTTTGGCTTCTTTTTGTCTTTTGAATATAAACCTATTTTCCGGTTTTTGTTGTATTGACTAGTGTTTAAGTGAAGAAATTATTAAATGCCTAGAAATATGAAATCAATGATTTCAGCATCGATTGCATTATTTGCTAATATTTTCATCATTCATATTGCATAATTTATTTGCTAATATTTTCATTTTAGAATTGGTGTTGCTATAATCGAAGTATAAGAAAGAGCAATCAGCAATTTTATTATTTGCACTCATTTTTCGATATAAAAAATTTCCTATGTTCAACGGAAATTATACATATGCTTATATTTACATAACATGCATTATGATGTTATTTTATTTCTTTAAATGCTATGTTATCTGCCACTCATAAATTGATGCTAGTTTAGTTGAAAATAATAACAGTCCTTATTAAAATTCAGTTCTGAGACATTTTAATCTAAAGCTGCTAATTTAAGTCCTTGGTAAAATGTTATACAATAATCTGTATTTTTAAGCTGCATTATATTTTTTTCAAGGATTCTTGCAAAAATAACTGATTATCATCCTCGATCAAATATGGGTTGTAATAAAATGTAGGATTTATGTATATGGATATTTAAATCTTTAAAGACATTTTTTTATGAATCTTTTTACTATCTGTCTGCCCAGGAAAAAAATTATAGATTTTCTTCAGATACATATTAAATTTGAGTTCTGAAATATCTTTTTAAAAAATTATCAGAAAAGATCTTGGAAAAAATTAATATTTATTAGAAGAAGATTTTCATCGTCGTTTCAAAAATCAAAGATAAGAAAAAATGTTTGTCTTTTATACGTTTTTTTGCCAATCGGAAAAAACAAACAAACAAAAAAATATTTACCATCAACGAAAAGTGAAAACGATAAATGTCAGTTGCGCAATTTTATATTCAAAGTCCAGTAAATTATTTATTTATTAAAATAATTTATCCAAGTAGCGAATTTATTTTTAAAATTATTAAAAAAGTAATTATAAAAATTATCACTTTTTTATCAAAATTATTTTACAAAATTACTTCGTTAATAACTACTATTTGCTTTTGGTGAATAACTAGTCCAATGGAAATACGGATTGCATGAACTTTCATTTAAATCTCGTATTTATAGAAATGATGTACCTGATTTTCCCAAGAAATAAAAAGCTGGCAAGCATTAAAATTTTGTTATTTTATGCCATCAATATCTTTTATTCTTTCTATATATGAACCAACCTAATAGAGTTAAATCCTATGACATCATAATATTATCAAAAACGTAACATGTGTATTAATAGATATTAAAATGAATCCTTTTTACTTAGCTTTCAACAATGGAAAAAAATCCTACGATGAAATATTTGACGAAACAATAAAAATGATTTGAATTTCCTTTTATTAACGAAATCTGTTGTTGAAAATTACGCAAAGAATATTATTAAAAACTACCAAAGTTCAGGAAATAATTTTGCAATTAAATTATACAACATTAAAAAGACATCTTTTTATATTTTAAAATGATTTTAAAAAATAAATTTGTTGCAATAATATTTTCGTGAGTTATTTCAGTAAAACCTAAAATCTCGCCTAATTTGGTACTTTTTTCTTTAGTTACTTATTTGGGTGAGTCCATGCTATGAAACACCAACACACAGGAATTCATCTTTATTATTAATGAAATATTGAACTCTTAAACTAAATTTTCATTTGCTTTTTTAGTGTAAGAACCCTCAATTTTTATTGCCATCAGAAACTGTTTTTTCTTTTCTTTTTTTTTCTTGTTGTAATCATATTTTTTAAAAAAATCGGAATTTTTGGATAAAATTAATTTTGCGATCCTTTTAATTTCAAACTTTTACCGTTTTAAAATATATTTTGAATCAGGATACTGAAAGCTCTATCCTATGATTATTAAATAAATAATTTACAAATAAATGCCAAAAAAAAATCACATAAATCCTTCATTGATTCCTCGATTTTTCTAATGTGAAAGTGTTACCAATCGATTTGCAACAAACCTTTCTAACTTAAACAGTCACGAAGAATTTCAAAGTAGGCACTGGTTTGGTGTTTAAGGAGATTACAGCCTGGAAGGAAGAAGAAGTCGACAGAATAATTGGACACTTTGCAAGACCCCCTCGCAACTTGGGAATGACAGCTGAAATGGCAGAAGCCCTAGAGGAATCATTACCACAGTGCAAAGTTCAAAAGAATTCACCTTTCGTTTAAGACCCATTCATTTGACGGGGTAATTGGTTTGCACCGTTATGCGTTTGTTTCAATTACTCCGCTATTTGGAGACGCTTCATTAAAACATTCACTCAACTTTGAGAGAAGAATGCATTTTTTTAACACTTTGCTTGAGTTCATTAACATGCGCTTTTTGACAAAGATTTGATTTTGCTTCACGCTTAATGGATTTAAGAGCACACAAGCGATTGCAGTCTAATAGTTTTGGCTAGAACGTTAACATCATAGAGTTTCAGATTTGTGGCAGGTAAAAAGAAATTGAGTTTTAGGCTACAAAACTCCATAATAATAATTAAATAATAATAAAACACCATAATAGAATAATTAGTAGCATAGCAGGGATAGCTGACGTCCCGAGCCTATTAGTATCCCCCCCCCCGCTTCATACTTGGGGTTCAAAAATGAAATGTTTAAATTACTATTTTTCCTTCGCGTTCTCTAAAGCTGGCGCCCGAAGGGTCTTGATCCTCCTCCTGGTTTCCATTCCTATATTTCACTGTCAGGTTTGATTGCCAAACCTTAAACCTCTCTTTAAAAGTGGGGGAGTTAAAGGCAATTCAAACTTTCTGTTAAGTTGCCTATGTTAATTTTAATTTTAAAATTTGCTCTTGTTGATGAAGTTGTAGTAGCCAACAAACAACAACAACAAAAAGATAAAGTATATGTTATAGATGCAGTAGGTGTTAGTATAAATACAATATATAAACTAGAATCTTTTAAAGATAAAAATAGCTGAGGTTTTTTTTTTTTTTTTTTTTATTATTATTATTATTATTATTATTATTATTATTATTAAAGAAAAAAATTGATCTGAAATAAAATTAATGTGACCGAAAAACTATTTTTTTTCCTTTCCTTTCTTTTTTTTTAAGTTGTAAAATGGAAAAAAAAATGGCTTTTAAGAAATAATAATCTCTGAAATTATCGATATTTTTTTTTTAAAAATTTCAATTAATTTTAAGATTATTTTAAAGTGGCCTTTCTTATTAAGCAACTATTATTTAAAAAACAATTACCCTATCCGAAGATCTACTTTGCTACCACTTTGAACAAATTTTGCATAATGTTATTATTATAATCATTAATTAACTTTAAGTTCATTTGTTTAATTTTTAAAAGAATATTTAGTCTGCTAATGCTAAAAGAATTTTTTTAAAAAAACTGATTTCTAGATGAATTTACAGTTTATTTACTGATTTAGGAAGTTCTTTCTAAGAAGTATATTTGTTTAACATTTTTGGCAATTTTGATCTTTTTTTCATTTTTTTTTGAAACTATACCTATAAAATGAGGAGTTTTTTTTCTGATATTTTTCTTTTCCTTTTATACGACAGACTGCTTATTATAGAGCTACGAAATTCGGCACAGGTATATTTTAGAAGATGAAAATGTGCAACTTGATGAGATTTTTTTAAAAATTTTGATTAAAATTTATTAAATTAAAAAAATAAAGCGAAATTTTTACATTTTTCGACTATTATTCGTCCAAAAATATAACAGTACAAATTTATTTTTAATACGTTTTAAAATGTAAAATAATATTTATTTAGATATATAAATTTAATTGCTGTGCAATTTTTAGAGGCTTTTGAAATTTTAATTTTTTTTTTTTTTTGCATTATTTCAATAATAAATTTCATTGTTGCAATGAAATTCAAACCGTTGTCATTGTTTCATCAAATATTTAATGTGTGATTTCCTTCTATTTTGTGCAGTTTACATGAAGAATCAAGAAATGAGATTACAATACCGCAAAAGAAACTATGCAATTACAAGATAGATTACCCTAGCAATTACCTTTTGCTTCTTAATGTTAATACTTTACCACGGTATTTGATTCCACTGGCGGGGTTCATATATGCAATAAATAGAACAAGTGTAAGGTTTAAAAAGCACTTTGGTTCTAATATCTATCCCAATTTTATTTTAAAAAGACTTGTTTTTGAGAACCATGAATATCTAAAATATGAGTAAAAAATGTAATAAAAATTTGACACAAAACCAATATATGCTGTTAATCAGAGCCGCCGTAGACGGTTAACTTTCAACATAGCATATTGAATGGTCTACAGTGAAAGGAGAAAATTTGTCATATAACCGAACTAATTTGTCGTAAAATCAAAATAATTTGCCAGTATAAAAATGTTTCATATTCTTAGACCACAAACTATTAAGGCAACGTCGTGATGTTTCGGAGTTCCGCTGTTTGACAAAGTGGTCACGTGCATCTCCACATCATAATCTGGAATAGTAATTATAATTTGTTAGTTTAGGGAAATATTAAAATTATTTTAAACTAGTTTAGAGGAGTAAATGAAGCTCTAACGTTATGAAATTTCGATGAATTATTGAATTAATTAGTATGATATAATTATTAATAGAAAAATATTATTTTGATTATTTATGCGGGAATAGACAGCTTTAATGGAATTACGTTGTACGGGCCTTTTACTCTGGGAACTGATTTAATTAACTATTTTAATTAGTTATTTTTGAAAAAAATCCAGAAAATTTCACACTTGTAGCTCACCGTAGTTATCTAAGGTAGAAACAAAAATAATTTTGAACGACTTATCCACCAGACTGGCATCCGAGTTAGAGAATTCTCAATCTTTTTACAGACAGAAAATTAAAGTAAATATCAATTACAGCTCTAGGTCCTTTCCAAGAGCTGGGCATAGCAAGATTATATGCTGGCAGTTGAAGTTCGTTGCGAATTTGTTGCAATTTTTCTAAGAACTGAATTGATGTTTTTCTGATAAATTCCGAAACAGGTTCAATTTGGAGGTCATCATGAAATATTTTCCTTCTGATGTACCAGGGTGTATTAGCAATCTTCATCAGATGTTTATTTTGAAAAACTTGCAACTTCTTAATTTGGGGCGGAAGTACTCCCCCCCCAATTTGGGAGCTATATCAATTATTAAGTTAAATTTCTCATTCACACCACTAAGCTAAACTCCTTACCTCTATTAAAAAACTTATAGTCCTCATTTTACTTCCCTGAGCACTCCTTTGTTACTAAGGTCAACAAAAGATCTTCGACTACCCCTTATGGTTCCGCAAACCGGAAACCACGCCCACCGGGGCCTGCATTCCTGCAAAGACACAACCTCTCTTTCCTACCTGTCCAGAAATGCGAGACCGCAAATTATTTATCATCGTTTTGTTGCTTCAGGGACAGCCGCTATTTTCAGGGAAACGCTATTTCTCTACAAATTACCTGTAATAAGTATGAAAGAGCGCAGTAGTAACAAGGTCACTTAATGATTCGCTGCTGTTAAAAGATGTGGGTAGTTTATGGAGACGTAATTGATAGAACTCGAATTTCTAACTTTTGTTTAAAGTAAGCTATATGATGCAGTTATTACTTGTTGCTCCAAAATTTTTTTAGTTTAGTAGCTTTATGAAAATAGAATCGTCTTATTAATTTGTTTTTTTCAGTATACATGTAAAAAAGGACTTAGTAATAAAATTATTAAAAATTAATCATAATCACTGATTAGTTTTTTCCATATCTATAAATAAAAGCGTTTAATTATTGTGATATATTTTATAGAAATAATAAACATCAAATAATTATGAATTTAAAAATTATTATTTTGGTCAATATGCCAAATGTAATATAATAAATAGTTAAATAAATAATTAATAATCCAATATATTATAAATAAATAATTTAAATTTACTTTAATCAATGTATTTAACAATGTTTTTTTTATTAATTTAATGTCAACACATATTGCAGAACTAATATTTTATAATTCATACAATTTACATTCTTTAAAAAAAATTTTAATTAAAAAATTATTTAATTGTCCGCTAAGATAATGATATTTTTGAAAAGACACGTTTGCGGCCTTCTTCAGCCTTAGACAGTTGCCTAGGTTTGAAGAAGATTGGATTAGGAATGAAGGAAAACTGCTACTAGGAAAAAGTTTTTTGTTTTTTCCAGTAATGTTTATTAAATCTTCTTAAATAGAAGAAAGTGGAATTGTTTTGTAGAAAATTCATTATTTTAAAATAATATATAAAGGATGAAGGGGGATTGCTTTGAGTGCATTTTTTTAATAGACTATTTATCATTGGTCTTTTTTTTAAATTCGTAATTGAAGTTTCCGATGTTAACTACCGAAAATATGAAGAGAAAATAATTTGTTAAAAAGATGAAAATCCAAAATATTGTCAATGATTGCCTATACAGTTTTTTATAAACTTTAAAACTTCTTAAAAACTATTTTTGTATTACAAAAAATAAATATTGTGAACACACGGGCAGAAAAAGATGTGATGTTAAACATGCCGGATGTAAAATATAACGGTTTAATGTAACTTCAAAATGTAATACTTCAAACATATTTTACATAATACTTCAAAACTTTAATGTTATATTTTTTTTTTTTTAAAAAAAAGATGTTTAATTTAAAATTTAATGTTTTTTGTACTTGTATCCCTTTTATTTTCCCCTTAAATTTCATTAAAAAATATTGAAAAAATTAATACTTGTTTGTTTGTTTTTACTGAGGAGATATTACGATGAAAAATCGACGGATGATTAAAAAGAAATGTAGTATTTATTGAGGTTTAATAATCTTAAAAGCTAATTGTTATTATTATTATTACTATGATTGTGAATGTTGGTGTTTGCCGAGAGATTAAAAAAGGGAACTTTGAACGATCTGAGGGTATTTTTCTCATTGAGAAGGAAAAAAATCGAAACTGGGAGAATTAATCTGGACATATGGTCAGTTTAACACAAAGCAAATTTTAAATCACCATTCCAAACACATTTCATAAAAGCATAAACAATCAATAATTTAAAAGTCTATTTTCTTTTTAATAACCTTACCTGCTTTCTTTATGGTGAACGCAGATTCAACCAACCATTACCCTATTTCTACTACATAACACATTCTTAAATACCTCTAATGACACATAAACATCTTCCAACAACTATTCTTTTAAAAATATCCTTAAAAAGCCATTCCCTAAGAAAAAAAAATTAAAAAAAAAAAGATCACAATGTTTAAGTCAATTATGTCAAAAATGCCTTTTCCGAAGCTCAACCTTTAACCCTATTACCCCCTTTTTGAACTACTCTTTTAAACTGCCCGTACCTCCTTTTTCTACGTACCAAATTACACTCATCTCCTCTTAAAAGCCGCTCTCTTTTGAAGAAGAAGGATTCTTCTTTTTTTTTATGTGTATTTTTCTTTCCTTTCTTTCAAAAGGAACTTGTTTCTAAATGGTTGTCTTGCGCGAAGTAACAAATTAAAAGGATGGAACCGTTTTAACAACTGCGTGTTGCTGACACTTCTCAGATCCCGAGACGCGATGTTATTAAGTGCTGGCAAGCAACTGTTGGCGTAGATTTATGTTTGGAACTAGAAAGACATGGTTTGGGAACCACGCCGACGGCTGCAAACTCTTTAGACTAAATTACCGCCAATTACCGACGGCAAATCATTTGGCAATGTCGTTTGAAAATAACTATGTATGGATGATAGTAATCTCTCTCTGATTGTTTAGGGGGTGATTTCCTCGATAGGTTGAAAAAATGTTTATTTTTTTATTTTTTATTTACAAAAATAAATTCTATGGGTTCCCCCCCCCCTCAGTTTGGGATTGTAAAAAGAGGTCTCATATTTAACTTTAAAATAATTTTTTTCTTCATTTATATGTGAAAATGATTTTATGCTTTATGTAAGCTACGACTTATAATGAAATGTCTTAGTCAAGCTTTAAAATATATTTTCTTTCATTTATGAAAATGAATTTTGTACTTATTGGCAAATCTCAGCTTATAAACGGAAGGATTAAATTAAGGCTCCTTAAATCAAGATTTTTCATTCGTGAGTCCGATGTGTATGCAAAAATATTAATCGATTAAATTTAAGAAATCTAAGCCATAAAAGTTTTTTTTTATTATTTTTTTATTTTTAAAAAATTAATTATGAGCATATAACTAGGGGGAGACTTGTGTTTATTTAATTTATAATTATTTAATTATAAATTGAATTTATAAATTCCTATTTACAATATTAATTGTTATTTAAATACTTATAAAAAGCTGATATGAAACACTTGTGCAAATACAAATACTTTTAGATAAGTTATTATATAGTCTATATCAAAGATGAATGAATAAAAATTTCTATCATTTTTTCCCCAAGATATTAGCACTTCATTTAGCATTTTACCAAGCACTTTAATATATTCTAAAGTACTAATAGTAGTCTTTGAATTAATTTGATTTCAAATTATTACTATAACTTACAGGTGTAAATAACATCCTTGTTTTTGCGATTTCAAATTTTTGCAAACGTTGCCGCTTGAGAAAAAAAAATCCATAATATTAAAAGTCCTAAAGGAGATATTAGTGCAAATAATAATTATTCTTAAATAAATGTTAAAAAAATTAGATTAAATTTCATTTAAATAGTCAAAATGATTTTTTTTCGCTTACAATGACACTTGAATGAAAACTATAAAGCAAATTAAAACCTGTACGTAATTAAATCCTTGTTCTAGAGGTTGCAACATTTGATTACCATTAATAGTTTAAGAAAAATAGTTTAAATACGCTCCCCCACTGTTGTAGCTATCTTGTGTATTTGCTAAGGAATGTCTGGCAATTCATATTCATCCATTTTAGGCACTTTATCAATTAAACATGAATATTGAAATTTCAAATAATTCGAATATTATCAAACGATATTTTTAATTTTTATCAAAATGTAACGGTCAGAGCATCTATATTTAGTTAATATCCATTCAATCAAATATTACTAATCGATACTTTCATTGTTTTTTTAATTATGAATTTTATCATGCGCTAAAGTGTGATTTGATGGTATATTCTCTATATAACATCCGTGAATGTTGAAATCTCAGTTCAATCAAATACTACCAATCTATATTTTCAGTATTCTTTAAAACAGCGCATGCTGTATATAGTATGCAGCAGTGTCATCCTCAAATGCCCAATTCAATCAAATCGGAAAATTCATTATATGTTAAACTGGGATTGATGGTAAGTACGATATACATTTCATCAATGAGTACTAAAATTTAAGTTCAATCAAATGCTATTTATCCATATCTTCATTTAATCAGGACTGACAGCTCATATACATTTTCATCTAATGCCCATTTAATCAAATATTGTTTATCAACACTTTCACTATTCCCTAAAACTGTGCCAGCAAACCAGAAGTATCATTACCTATCATCAGAAGTATATATTCAATCAAGTATTATCAATCGCATACTTCATTATTCGATAAAAAGGGATTGACGGCACGCATGTATACATTTCATAAATGAATATCAAAATGTCAGCTATATTAAATATTGCTACATGATACAGGGTTCACAGAAGATATATACTTTCATTTAATAACCATTTGATCAATTATTACCAATCAAACTTTTGGTATTCCCTAAAACATACGGATAGAAAATTTATATTATCTTCAAATACCTTATTTTTCGTTGAAGTGAGATTGATGAAATGTATCGTATACATTTTGTAAGTAATTACTGACATAGACAATTATCAGACAATACCCATCGATATTTTCAATGTCCACTAAATCTTGACTGAACAAAATATATGCATGTTCCTATTATGCTCATTAAATTAAACATTGTTAGTCAGCATTTTCAGCATAAAATGCTGCTGATATAATATGTGGGGCATCATCGAATGCCTTGTTTAATCAAATATTAACTATAAGAAAAATCATTACTCGCCTAAAAGGGATTAAGCATCATATACATTTCCCCATGAGTACTGAACTCTCAACTCAATCAAATCCCTCCAATCGATATTTTCAATGTCTACTAAAACGGGGACTGCAAAACATACACATCTTCATCTGAAGTTCATTTAGTAAAAAATTGCTAATTGATCCTTTCTCTATTCCCCTAACTTCTACGGGAAGAATATATGTTACGTTGTTGAATATCTCGTTCAATCAAATATTACGAATCGGAAACTTCATTATTTATTACAGAGAGGTTGCTGGTAAGTACCATATACATTTCATCTACAAAACTGTTATTTTCCTAACCGGAACGGGAAGAAAACACCATGCGCAAAAGGGAGCTCAACTCTCTCCCTTCCCTTTGATCAGACTGTGAGATAAAACGCCCAACTCGCGTATTTGTACACGCGGTGCATAGATCATATTTAAACGAACCGGCGAAGCAATTAATTGCTGGGGGTTGCCCCCACAAACGCAACAGTGAGCTCTGTGTGTCGCGTGTGCGCTAATATCCCCCTAATTGCTGTGTAATAAGCCGGGGACCATTTCCACTCTTTCGCTTTTTAAACATCTACTTTTATCTATCTGGACAGTTTTATCAAGGAATGACATCTCACGAAACGTCTGCTGGTTCGTATCCGGTTCGGGGGAAAGTGAAGCAGTCGCGTTACATGAGGGGTTTTTTATTGCGTAATGGCTCGCTGGGTTATTAGTTATCTGTCAGGATGTATACAAGAAAAGTTGGGTGAGATGAACTTGCTGTTATAAAAGTGAGGCGACGAAAAAGCTGAAAAATGAGATCACTAAAGACATAACTATTTTTTTTTCCGTACTGTATTTAAAGATACTTTCATTTTATTTACTTTATCTAACTATCACAGGTTACATCTACGTATAAAATAGGAGTATAGCGTATGAAAGCCAATAAGAAAGATTCTCAGAACATACATGTCCTAAGATACACACACACACACACACACACA
>JAPMOR010019802.1:102618-129443 GCA_026543865.1 Argiope aurantia
TTTGCGAAATCGTTAATTTTTTTTTATTATTCTTAATATTTTAATATGTTTCTTTACAAAATCGTTAGAATTTTGTTTTTAAGTCTATTTTTGGGGGGAGAGGAGGGGAAGTTACACTGACTTATATTTGCATTTACATATGTTTTAATGCGAGCTCAGGTATCGTTCCTGTCATCTGACTGCGGTTCAAAATTACGATGTCCTCTCCAAAATAGCCATAGAATTGCTTTAAAATGGGTTGTTAATATAACTAAACTAATTCCTCCTCTAACTAGAGAATATATATCGTAGAAATTCCATGTTTTGTAAAAATCTAATTAAAGAAATTACTTTCATTTGCAAAATTACATCACAGAAAAAATTGTTTAAAAAGCAATGATAATTTTACGAACAAATTCCAAGTTTATTGCATTTGATGAAGCCAACAATCGCTGCATAGTCTTGTGTGACAATGACATAATGATGCTGTAATAACTAACCTATGCACTAGACGCTCACATGATGATGAAAACGTTTTATAAAAAGAAAATTTAAATGTGATGCTTTTATTTTATATTTCAAAACCTTTCCATTTAAAATACAATAAAGAAAACCAGTTAATAACAAAGTTACAGCAGTTCGTGAAACTGTCAATTAGTATGTTACCTATGCACTATTAGAGCAAAATGACATTATAATCCTCTTAGGTGTCGTACGCGCAAGAGCCTTTCCTTACTTAAATAATTCCTTTTATTCATTATGATATATGCCTTACTCAGCATAGTATTTTTATTAATTGCACAATTGTTTTTCATCATCGTCAGATAGTTTCTAATTCTCAATTTCCAATCTTTAGAAACTTGTAAAAAGACAACATCAACCTCATCTTTATTGCTTTTTTAAGATGAAATGATTTTTTAAAATTTAAATTCGATGACTTTTGACACATTTTAAGCAATTTTTTTTCTGCTTTTAAATTATTACTATTTAAACGTTGCCATATTGGAAATTAGCTTTAAACATAGTCAGAACTTTAGGGTAAGAATTAGCTTTAAGAACACTAGGGAGTATTAGACAAAACGAGTTATTGGGTCACCTTTTTTTCTTCCAAACTACTAAAACCGGATGTTTTAAATATAAATTTCAATTTAATGTCTATATGAGTATAGTTTTTAACTGACAAATATTCCTACAAACTGTGGCAGAAAAACTTTAAATTGCTAACAACATAAGAGAACTGGTTTCAATATCTCCCCTAAAACATTGATTAACTAATAAATAAAATATGAATTAATCTTTTAATGTATTCTGTTGACTCAATTGTAAATTTTGCTATAGATGAATAATTAATGATTCACGCATACTTACACACAAAAGTCATAATGATCTACCAGCGAATTTAAAAACATAAAAGTGTTTTAAAATTTATATTCTAAGTTTTAAAGGATTCTTGATTCCATTTCAATGTGTTACAGTAAAAGGCTCTTATGAAGGAAATTAAAGCTTGTACTTTAAAAGTACCATAAAAATTTTGAAGTGTTGAGACACCTAAAATTGCAAAAGAAAGAGGGGAAATTGGATTTTTTGTTACTAAATTCACTTTTTTTTTCAATTCCTTTTTTTTGTGTGTGTATGTGTGTGTATAATTCATGTGATTGTGTCATGATTTAATGCTGTATAGAATTCGTATTGAGTTTGGCACAGCATAGTCATACCTGACTCTTGTAACAATGAATCTAATGATACAATACAGATGTTTATATGTACTGAAAAGCACTTCTTAACCTGTAGGTAATAAATCATAGCAAGTGGCTCACACTGAACAAGGTCACATATCGTTTAGTTCTTAATTTGTAAAGATAAATAAATATATAAAATAAAATAAAAAAACTTTATTACGACTGGAATTCTTCACACTGAACAAGGTCACATATCGATTAGTTCTTAATTTGTAAAAATAAATAAATAAATATATAAAATAAAATAAAAAAAACTTTATTACGACTTGAATACTTCACACTGAACAAGGTCACATATCGTTTAGTTCTTAATTTGTAAAAAAAAAAGAAAAAAAAAAAAGAAAGAATTTTTTTATGAGAGTGCATATATAAATAAAGAAATACTTTAAGGCAATGAACCATTAAATAAAGAATAACAGAAAAAAAGAATTAAAAAAATTGAAAATGAAAAGAATTGCTTCCTCCAAAGAATGACTTCAAGAAATACTTTTGGTTGCTATTGTTGAAATGCGACTTTTAAATATTTTTTTTTTTTGTCTCAAAATATCGTGTCTTGAAGCAAGAATAAATTTGGCGATGTGATTAAATAAGGTTCAAAAATTCACAATGGATATTAAGGATAAGAAAAATATCTTTATTTAAAACAGTCCACTAGAATTCCATAAGTAATCAATTAAAACTGATTTTTTAAAATGAATTTATTATAAACCAATAAACCATTTCAAAATTAATCTGAATAAGACCAAATATATAAAATGTACAAATTTTAATAATTCTTATTTTGCAATAAGAAAATTAGGTTTGAAATTCTCAATAGTTACAAAAATTTAAGCTCTGAAACGAACACACTGAGCATCTTGCTGTCAGAGTTTCGCAACAAAACCACATTTGCTAACTGATATTTTCTTAGTGGGTCGAGGGGAGGGACTACTAAAGTATTTAAAGTCTTATTTAAATAAATCTTTATAATAAAAAAATCTTTATCTGATATAAAAAAAAATCTTAAAATACTTAATCTTCAAAATCTTAATAAAAATTATTTATCCAAAGATTCTAGACATTAAAATAAATAACACCATTTTTTTTAAATATAAAACAATGATTTCTAGAAAATAAATCGCACTAAGTGAGGACGGCTAAGCGTCTTGTTTTAAATACAGTTCAACATAAAGATCCGAAAGTGGATGCCAGTCTTTTTTCTTTCTAAGCGAACAATTAAAAACAAAACGACGCATTCAAAGAAATGAGCCACATTAATGTAACACTATCTAAATAATTCTCTTTAAAATATCTCTCGCAGACATTACGCCGGTACAAGCTCATATATTCTGTTCCTCTTCTGCAGTCATCACATTCCAGGGCACTTTTTCATCATCTTAACATCTAAAACGGAGGGGAAGACAGATAATTAACAACAGAGAGACAGAAAGCTCTTGGCTCTTGAGGGGAGAACAGGTGCGCTTTATCAAGATCTTCATCTCTCTAAACAAACAAAGGCACTCTGATACAGGTTTCGTCCCTGCCTTCATCTGGACGTCACTTCCTGTTGAATGTGATCCGAAAAGGATGCCCCGAGAAACGGGGGTGAGTTATCAGAAGATTCAATCTTGCCGTTGTGGGGAAAGTAGGTGAGGAAAGAAGAGGAGGGAGTCGTCGGGATAGTCTTGGGAGGAGAGGGCTTGTATGAAAACAGCGTCACGCCCTGTGTTTGAGGATCTGAAACAATCAATCAGTCGTATTTCGGAACTGATGGCCAGATCTGCTAATTTCTAGGTAGGCAGGGAGCTTTTACGAGAAAGTTGGAAATCACATGTTCTGAGCAGTAAGGTGAGACTGGATTATTATCAATGATTATTTAACAGTAAATTTGACAAATGGTTTTAAGAAAGACAGATGCTGGACCATAAGATGAAGATGAATTTCCATCTTAGAAATCAGGCTGAAAAGTAGCCACGAGTGTAAAATGTGTAGTTATTATTTTCTCGTGTACGAGGTATGTAGAAAGTATTTATCAAAAAAAAAAAAAAAAAAATCCAAATCGAAGTTTTGACGAATCTTAGACCTTTACACCACCTTGGGTTCAAAGAACACGTTTTTGGAAAAGTCGCAGTCTATCTGTCTGTCTGTTTGCAAAAAAAGGTCACTCAAAAACGCTATGAGCTAGACGACTGAAATTTCGTTTAGATTCTGAGGAGTAATGTGAGACTGGATTTTTGTCGTTGATTACTTTCACAGAAAATTTGATAAATGGTTCTAAGAAAAACAGATGGTGGACCATGAGATGAAATTGAATTTCTATCTTGGGAATCAATCAACAAAGTAGCTACAATGTAAAATGTTTAGTTATTATTTTCTCGTGTATGAAGTATAGAGAAAATATTGTAATTGTATGTATATATATATATATATATATATACTGCACACCTGCCTGTTTGCGGTTCAGTATCTCAAATAGATATCCATATCAAATTTTGAACCAAATCCGTCAAGTAGTTGACCATCTGTCGGTCCATACTTTCTCATGCATGTATTGCGATAATCAATGAAATTCGTTATATTGTCTTATGACTAAAAATGTAGTTCCGTTTAATGTTACGCCAAATTTGAAACTTTCTATCAAATTTTAAGTAAAAATCTATTTAGAGAATGTCTGTCTTTCCGGTTGATCAAATATAAGTTAACACGATAACCGCAAAACGAAAAGAGCCAGATGAATAAAATTCATCACACAGATTTAATATCCGTATTATAGACACCTATCAAATTTTGAATCAAATCTAACAAGGGATTGACCTTCTGTCTGTCTGCACTTTCAGAAGTATGTAAACGCTATAACTCAAAAGAGCACTAACAACTTAATGACTCGTCAAATTTGGTACATGATTCTGGGACTACAATAGTATTTTGTGGACTACAAATTTTGTTTTCAGTCGGCTGGGAAAAAATCATGTCTAAAATAAAAATTTTAAATTAAAATCAAATTAATCAATTAATTAATTAATCAAATCAATCAATTAAAAATCTATCAAATCAATCAAATCAACCAATAAAATTAATCAAATTAATTAATTAATTCTGAATTAAAATCAAATTCTTAGATTAAAGAGTATGTGTGATTGTTTTGGGAGGCCGCTCGCTCTCTATGACAACTTAATGACTTATCTAATTTGGTACGTGATTTTGGGTTTACAATAGTAGTTTTGAGTCAACTTTTGTTTCAGTCGGTTGGGAACAAACACGTCTAAAATACAAATTCTTCTTTATTAAAGAATATGCGTGAAAATTAGAAAAGATCACTCCCTTTTGTATTGACCGATACCCCCTCTCAAAACTTTCAATCCGCGTTAATGAGAGAACATTTGGTCTCGTTGGAGATAACATACATTAGATCTTCTTACATAGTGGTTCATTACTGGAACCAAACTTCGAATCCTCTGTTTCTGAAGATGAACCTCAACCAGCAAAGTATAATATGTTTTAATTTATGTAAACCTGCTGACTTCTAACGAAAGAAAAAAAATAAAGAAACAGATTTGATTTTACAGACATCTCAATTTCTCACAGATTTAACTCCATAAATTACAAAAAAGCAAAACTTTTTATCTCTTATCCTGCCAAAAAATTCCAGCACACCTGCTTACACCATAAAAATATACAGTTAAAGATAACTTTAACATTTTGCGATTCAAATACCTGTGAAAACGAATTCGCAAATTATACTTTCTGTCAAATTCTAACAGAGATGCGATAAGCGCAAGTAAAGACGTAAAAATCTTCTAATGATTTGTGTGCATCTAACGAGCTAAGAAAGCCTTCGGCTTAACTATAATGAATACAGAAGAGTAAAGTTTTTGTAGTTAATAATTCCAAGCAGGAAATTTGATGTCTTCTAATGTCGAATGTCGTTATAATATTCATATATAAAAGTTCGTGAGGTAAAAGAAAGTTTTTGCCGGTAAGCTTGTTGAATTTAAACTATTTTTAATCGCTTTTCTCAGATCTTTATTTTATTTTTTTCTTTTAAAACGTTGTAGTTATCTTTATTCATTTTTTTTTATTGCAAAGAAGTGCGAAGACTGCATATATGAGGCATAACGTCCAAACACTTTTAATTACTAGTCATTGATTTTTTTTTAAATAAAAGAAAGAGTAGAATATCCCTTGATTTCTCGAAAGTTAAAAATAATTACAGGTAGCTTTTTTTTTTTTGGCAATATCACTAATGTTGTTATGACAGCATCGCAGTATAATCATTTATTTGTATAAGCCAGTTATTTAATGCAATAATGATTATAGAATCTACACTATATGGAAATTGCGATTTGAAACTCTACAGGTACAATCTAGGTTTGCCTGATTAGTATTTAGATAAATTTGATATATAATTTCTTATTAAACAGCAGAAAAGCAATAAGAAAAAAAATTACAAAATTTTATTTTTTTTAAATTAAAAATTAATTATAATGTTAACCTTCTTTTACTGAATAGCTACGAAATATATACATTTGCAAAAAAAAAAAAAAAAAAAAAAATTTGTTCCATTTTAAAATTTAGAAAATAAGTTTTTCATTAATGCCAATTTTATTCTCATCAAAATTACCCCTTTCCTGAAAAGATCAAAAATGCTTGCTATTATGACAGCATTGTGATCATTATTTTATTTATATAAACCAATTTCTTTTTCTACAAGAAAGTAGTTAAAATTCCAAACTATATGTAAATTGCGTCTTATAATATGTAGGATGCTACATGCTTTAGGAATGCTGCCTGTGAAATCTACAGCTGCTATGGTTTGGTTCTACAGCTACAAAATTTAACGCATTTTTGCTTATTATGTAATATATGCTAATGAAAAAAAATCAAACTTTTAATTATATATATATATATATTACTGAATAACTTAGGAACATATTATTGCACACAAAAGAAATCTTTTTATAGCACTTATGAAATTCAGAAAATAAACATTTTAATAATGACATTAAACATTTAAACATTTTAATTTCTTATTTATATACAATTTTTTCTAAAAATATCAAAAATGTCGTGACAATACTGCCACCATTATTTTATATATATACTATTTTTTTTTTTTAAAAAAAAAGATAACGAATATAAATTCTTTGATGTATTTAAATTATAGCTTGCAATATGTATCATGCTGAATGTCTGATTAATGCTATAGATAAGTTATAGAACTACTTGGACTTCGTTCTAGAGCTACAAATTAATAAATATTACTTACTATTTATTAGATAGAAAAAGCTAATTTAAAATAGAATTTTCTAACATTTCATAGGCAATTAGACGTCAGATAAATCTTTAACATTTTTTATCCAAAAACTTTGAAGTATATCATTTCCCAATATATTCAGAAAATAAGTTTTCTCAATTATAATAATTTTATTCTGTATAATATTTCTTGTAATTTTAATAAATTTTTTAATATATTTTATAAAGTCGTTTATCAATGTTTTAGCACATTTGGTTAGATTCAAATTCATGCACATTGTGAAAATATTAAATGTGTTTCTTCCTGCGCACTTTAATCACTTCTGTAAATTTAAATATAAATTCTAAAAAAAAAATCATAAAATTAACTAAACTCATGAACCAAACCATTATGACTCTATGATTATAGGGAACATGAAGTTCGAACCTCCTTTAATTTTTTCCCCTTTTATTTCCACAAATTACAAATGGGTGAACGCAATGGGTCATTACAAAGGTGAATGAATCGAATCGGCATTTGTTTTTCTCTGTTAATTTTTATTCGATCTCGATAATTTTTTAGACTTCCAGACAGAAAAACATATTTTTTTGCCATTGTATATCTCTGCCTTTCTGCTACCAAAATTATTCAAAAATGCGTTGAGCTATACTTATAAAATCTGGCATATGATGGTTTACAATAAATTAGTAGATTTCTTCGAAATCCACCCAGAAAAAATTTGTCTCCTTGTCAGTCCGAGTAAAGTGAACACGATAGCTACAAAATGTAAAGAGCCAGATTAATAAAATTTTGTACACTGGTTAAACATCCATATTGTAAATTCGTACCAAAATTGGATCAAAACTATCAAAAAATGGATTGTTTGTCAGTTTGTATTTTCGCATGCATGTAAACACGAGAATTCTAAAACTCAATGACTTAAATTAATAAAATTTAGTATCTGACCTTACGAATACAATTGTAATTCTGTATCAAATTTTGGTTTCAATTGCTTTGGAAGAAAGGGTCCAATATACACATTTGATTTTTGGGTACTCGTGTATAAATCAAATGCCATGAATTAATTGTGAAAAAATAGCAAAAAATCATCATTCGCTATATTTAACAAAAACTTTAGATTTATTATTTTATTTAATTATTTAACAATTTCATTTTTTTTCTATCAAGTTTACTGCTAGGCTTGGTTTTTTTTTTTTTTTTTTTTTTTTTTTGTGGAAGAGCATTTTTTGATTAAGTTTCACCGATGTTACTGCAAGGAATGAATGAGCAAATCTTGAATAGTTGATGGGATTTTTCTTAGTTCTTGATGCTAGAAAGCTCTTGAAACTGCAATATCATTTGTTGGTAACCTGTTTATATGAACACAAAAATCTGCACTCGCAAATTTTCTATATTTAATCAACATTCTCCTTCAAGGATAATTTAAAAGACTATCAAAGCTTAGTCAATAACAACCAAGTTTTTTCTTGCTCTTGTGCCATTAGTTTAAGCAAAAACTGTAAGCAAAACTGATATCTGTTTATATACATGCTTAGTTTAGTTTAGTTATATTAACGTCCCCTTTGTAAAGCAGCACTAGGACTGTATTGGGACGGACCTCGTAATTTTGAACCTTGGTCAGATGTTGAGGACGACACCTGAGCTGGGGGTCCCCTCTCCACGCCACACCACACCAGCGGCCCTGACGAATTTAACGTGCAACAGGCATCCTTACACGACGGTTCTTCGGTGGAATTGTGTTTCGAACCTGAAATCCTACGGCTCATGAGCCGAGACCAGACCACCGCGGCCTTTTATATATATGCAATGATATTAGTTAATTTAATTTAAATCCTTATTAATTTTATGACTTTTATTATAATTTAGCACATATTACATCAATCTAAAATGTTATTTCCGGATCAAATTCTAAATTTTCTATTTAATTAATTATACACATGCTCTGGAAGCTAATGACTTCAGCATTTTCTCAAGCTCCGAGTGAAGGATTAAAAATCTATATAAATTATGACTACATTCTTTAAAGATACCTATGATTTCATTTTCTGAGTCTATACGTGTCAAAAGAAATTCCAATCAAAATCTCATAGTAAAATCACTAAAGGGAAAATTTCTATCTATTTTACTCTTGTGTAGCAATGTAGACTGACGTATCTCTTACTGCTTTTTATCTCTACAAATTACACACACACATGCATGTCTGCTTAACGGTCCAGTCAATTTCAATATTTCCTGGAAAGGGAATATAGAAACTCATTAGCAATAATTACCATAGAAGCTGTGCTATTGCTACAGCATCTATGGTAACTGTCTCTAAATATAGACATAGAAACAATCTATGCCTTATCAACTCTTTTTATCAATGAGTCATTAAATATACTGACGTTCTTATTAATTGGGCTTAATTACCTGAATGTGAATATCAGTTATTTTACTCAATTAGTATAAGGTAATTGCTTTATGAATCAGTAAAAAGAAAAAAAAATCATTTGTGATTGATTCCTTTCTTTTAATTTTCTTCGTTCAAATGCGTATTTAACGTGTTTGCAAATCTAATGTTCCAGTACAAGGTCGTTCAAAAATAATTTATTCACCGGTAACTGTAATTGCAACTGAATATCCGTAACAAACGCATCTTCGCATGAAATGAAAAGTTTTCCTATTTGTTAATTAGCCTTAATAGCAGACTTTGCAATAACGTATATTTTGTTGCAAGCAGGTGATACCTAATGTAGTTCACGTTACCAGACTTCGTGATAGAGTCCTTCTTTTTGAAACTTTCTCCTGGATTTAGAAGTTGCTCTGCATTTGTTCAAAAGTTGAGTTAAATGTTCCTTATAATTCTAAATTTCACTGATCAACAAAAATCAGTAAAATTTACAAATGCAGGTTTTAAATAAAACTGAAGGAAGTTGAATCCTCCGTGACTGACGTTTGACACATGTTAGTGAATCTCGAGCGTGTGTTCCGAAGCTAATTGTGTATCGAAATTACGACGAGTAATTGCATTGCAGTTAATACAAAGTTTCCAAGTAATTTATCACAGAGTATAATAAATATAGTGAGTATATTATATTATAGAGCGTTTTTTTCCATAAAGGCACTATTTTGAAAAAGTGAACTTAAGTGAAGTATATGTCAAAAGTGTTGCTGACCATATTCAAAATTAGAGTACTGATTAAAATTGTTGTTTGTTATTTGAAATGAAAGTATCATCAACACATTAAAAAATATATTATAGAGAAAATTACAATGGATTGAAAGTATAGCACTCTCCCCTGCGCGAAAGAGTGGATTGAAGAATATTCCCAATCAATATGTTTTTATCGAATTTTTCAATACTCCACTAATAAATTAATGAAATTAAGTAAAGAAAGAGATTGTCAGTACTCTCATTGCATATGATTTCAATAATGTTGTAACAGAAGTTAAATTTCAGTTAAGATTTTGCAGTGAATACTGTAGTTTTGCTTACATAAATATAACTTTCTTTTGTTGTGGGTTATAAGTATAAAAGTGCTTTTTTATAATTCTTACTTAGCAGCGGCAAATATAAAAGAAGAATGTTAACATGAAGTTGTCATTAATGCTAACATTAAAAAAATAAATTCATTTTGTCGAGCTTTTGAAATAGGAAACATATTCCAAAGTGCAGAGGTTATAGAAAAACTTTCACCTCTATATTTACCCCTGAAATGAATGATTGCATTACAATGATATGCAATGGATTGGATGGAATGGATATTCATTTTATGTCTTCGAATTCTTGGAATATTGAACTCGTAAATCGGTAAAACTGGATTTTGGATTCGATTTCAGAATTGCATCCTGTCCAATAAGGTTTTAAATATCTTCTTCTTATTATTTTATGTAATTAAATTAAGAGTTAAAAATACTGATTAAAAATTTTTGAAATATGAATGTAAGATCCCAGTATCCCGATATTCACAGAATATTGATTCCTTCCGGCATCCTGACATAGGGGTAGAGCGTCTTCACCGTAATATGGACGTCCCGGGTTCGGGAATGGTTGTTCTTCTATCTGCGAGGTGTGTGAATGTACCCCCCCCCCCCTCCTATAAATAAGTGTTGTGCAAGCAAATGTGGCGCATGAAGTAGCTAAGTCGCATTCTTAGACCTAGTTGACGCTACTGAAAACACTAGAGACGCTCACTCGGCTTAGATCACTGTCAACAGGCTTGTAAAGTGCCATAAGTCGCAACACAACATTGATTCCTGGGTAAATAACTTTTGTAGCAGTGGAAAAAGCAGTTATAACGAGGATTTTAACTAGATATCTATCAATTGTTTTTGTACCATTGAAATTGATAAATTAAATGTAGCAAGGTAGTTCATACAAAAATTATAAAACAACTATTGATCCCTAATTAAATACTTTGGTGGGTGTAATAACATCAATCGATATGGACTAGAAGGTCCCGAATGAGACAAAAAGTTTGAAGCAAAAATTAATTTTCCTTACAGATACAGGAAGAAGATATGTTATAATTCTTGTATCACTGAAAAAGACAAAATAAGTTTTTCATGAACATAAACTATTTTACTATTAGTGACAAACAGTTGATTTATTTGGATAATTTCGATTGTTTTTAACGTTCATTATAAGATTTTTGACGACTTTAACAATTTTTAAAATAGATATCTTCTAAAAGATGACACTTTCATCAACATTTCTTGTCGATTCCCTATGTGCACTGGTTTAATTGCATTTTTTTCGTTCTTACGTAATCATTGAGGACGAAAACGGACCTTTTCAGCATTTAATGCATACATCCCAAAGACAAGAATGTTTATAAATCCACGACAAAGATATGTTTTCCAATTTTACTTACAGCACATATCGTACAGTGTTTAAATGATTTATGAATTCATACAGAGCGAATTTCCCCATTCACACTGGCATCGCAGAGATAAACGAATTTGAATGACTGCCAGATCAATTCGTTGTACAATGATGAATGTATTACTGTTGCATTAGGTCAGTTATGAACATTTTATGCCACTTAGCTCCGACAACTACCTTGATGTCAGAATAAACATAGATTTAATGTTTGAAGAATGAAATGAATGAATGTTTAATGAAATGAGGCATATACAGTGGCTCTCAAAAGTGTCCGTACACTAAAGAAATTTGCAGAAATTGTATTCTATACTTCTTAATAAAGCATTTTATTGGTTGGTTTTTTTAATTAGCATCTTTAAATAGTTCTTAATAAAACTGAACAAATGTTTTTATAAAAAATCAAGTAGTATTGTTCTAAAAAATAAATAAATAAATAATGTCACAAAATTAGAACACAAAAGTCTTCGTACATCCAAACATTATTTATTTAAATTCATCATAAAAATATCTTTTGCGGCTTATTTTTCATCTAATTGAAAAATACACTAAAATCGTTTGATTTCAGTATTTAATATCACAATTATTTATTCTATTTACTTTATTCTTAGATATGACGCGCATTCGTAAAGAAACGAGTTTAGACGTACGAAAATTAATTATATTTCAGTTTAAAGCTGGAAAATCAATTAGAGGCATTGCAACTATAACTAATCTACCTCATTCAACGGTGCAAAGCATAATAAAACGTTACAGAGAGGACAAAAGGATTGCAAACAAGCCTCGTAATGGTCGCCCTCAAATTCTGTCAGCTAGAAGTCAAAGAAATATTGTGAGTAAATTTCTAAAAAATCCACGTCTGAGTGCAATAAAGTTTACTTCACAATATAATGAATCAAATGGAACTTCTATTTCCTGTGAAACTATTCGTAGAATTCTTCGGAATGCTGGTATACATGGCCGCTCTGCACGAAGAAAATTCTTTGTAAGTCAGAACAGAATTGCTAGGCTTAAATTTGCCAAATCTATGATAAACCAGCCAGAGAGCTATTGGAATCGTGTCTTATTTGCAGATGAAAGTAAGTTTAACATCTTTGGGTTAGATGGAAGAATCATTATATGGAGAAAAAACAAAAAAAAACAAAAAAAAAAAAAAAAAAAAAACCGAAGAATTTAATCCCAAGAATTTAGTTGGAACAGTAAAACATGGCGGTGGAGGTGTCATGGTTTGGAGGTGTACGTCAGCGGTTGGAGTAGTCAGTTTAGTATTCATTGATGGTATAATGGATCACAGAGTTTATATAAATATTCTCAATAATAATTTAAAAATGTCAGCACAAAAATTGGGCATTTTAAAAAATTTTGTGTATTACCAAAACAACGATCCTAAGCACACGGCCATGAATGTTCGTCTTTTTTGCCTCTATCATTGCCCTCAAACCCTTAAAACACCAGCTCAATCACCGGATTTAAACCCTATGGAACATATTTGGAAAGAATTAGAGGTACGAATAAGAAGTCACGACATTAAATCGAAAATTCAACTGAAAGCAGTAATGATCGAAGAATGGAACAAGATCGGTGCAGAAGTAACCGACCGTTTAGTTAAATCTATGTCCAAACGTTTAAAAGCTGTTATAAAGAATAAAGAATATCTTACTAAATACTAAATATTTATAAAAATTTAGAAAATTTCCTATTTAGTGATATTTTTTTTAAAGTGTATGATCACTTTTGTGTCCTATTTTTGTGCAATTTTATTTATTGTCATTTTTTAAAAAAATAATTTGCATCATAATTAAAATTTATTCTTCACTGCTTTATTAAGAACTGTAAAAATATACTATGAAAAAATTTTCATGTAAAAATAAGAATATATAATGGTAAATAATGAGGTTTTTAATTGATTCTTGTTGGAGTACGAACACTTTTGGGAGCCACTGTATCTAACTGCGATTGATCGATAACAAAAGATTGAAAAAGATGGAATTTTGAAATCGATAATAAATGACAATTTACAATAGTGCTGAGCAATAATGGCCATGGAGTCATCAACCATCTCAAAGGTAAATATCTATTCTCTGAAAGTTATGCGCTATTGTTGGTCGGATTGGTAGGGCATTGTCTATTACAAACAGTTGCCGTGTAATCAAATATTTAATTTGACTAAATACTTTAGCCCTATAAACAATTTAGAGCAAGTAATTGATCAGAAATGTTGAAAATTGGTTGATGATAAAAAGATGGTCTTTCTTGATGATGATGATAGAGCATAGATGTCTTTGGTCACACAACATACCATAAATGGCAGATTTTTTGTGCGGAAATATTTACTCCACTTACCATACAAACCTGACTTACAGCTTTGTGTCTGCACTTTTTACAAACCCCAGTAAAGTAAGGTATATTTTCAGTTCTCAGAAAAATTGTATACAGAACATTGAACAGTTTCTTAGCGGTAAGATAGTGAAAGTTTCCAAAAGATGACAACACACAACCAAATAAACTGATGCATACACAATGGGATAAATTTGATTGTTTCTACAAAGAAATGTTTCAGTTTGTACCCGAAAATGGTGTAAACTTTCTGAACAACCCAATAGATTCCTAGTGGATGTAGTTTTTATAAAACTAAAACTAAGATCACTTTAAAAAAAACAAAGAGATTTCAGACATAATTCACACAAAAATTCATGCCTAAACAAACCTATTTTTAACAACCATTTGCTTTAAATTAATAAACGAAAGAAAGTTTTCCCAAGGAAATATTTCGCCGAATTACCTCAAAGCTTATTTCACATATCCTGTTTTAAGACATAAATCAAAATCGCGAGTAATACGAGACACCAATCATTTTGACTCCAGCTACATTCAGAGCTATAGCATCGGAAAAGTCAACATCGCAAGCGAGGATCAGATATCCCAAGAAACAGCATAATTAAGTCCATCTTCAAGCGGGACATCGGCACTCTTTCCTTGGCTATTAAGGAAATTAACAGCCTTATTATGTCTTAATTGCCCCGCATTCATACGGATTAGAGAATTCTTGATGTTTGCGGAGTGGATCTTCGGTGACATCTTCCATTGGATCGTAATTGCCCTAAAGTCTTTAAAAGTCTAGAAAGACGTGCAATTAGAGGGGTGTTTTGCCCTCCATTTTGCCCTCTACTGTAAGTATGGGCCTGCTTGCACCAATTATCCCCCCTCGTGATTGGATGGCAATAATTTCTGGTAGTCAGCGTCGCGACTGTCTTTGGAAACCACTTAATAAGTGATTTTATCTTGTAATTACCTGGATTGCCTTTGGGGGAAGGGAGGGAGAGGAAAAAGGTGGGCAAAATGTTCCTGGGATTTCTGTGGTTACTTCTGCTAGTCTTGTTTTGTAGATGTACACGAAGATAGAGATAAAATTAGATGAAGTGGCTGTAAGAAAATATACAGATAAGCATATATGGTCACACCTGTGAATTGAGCTACCACTATTTCTGTAATAAAATATATGGTTTATTATATACCATAAATTCCTAATACACTGTAACTATCGCATATAGGATGAAAGCGAAAGAAAATCTCGAAATTTGAAAAATGAATCGGAAGTTAGGAAAGGAATAAATATTACAAATAACAAAATATGCAGTATTTCTTACTGCGATTTTATTTTTAAACAATTTAAGTATGGTTTTTTGATTTTACTGATTATGTGTATCATATTAATTAAAAATTGATAAATTGAAACTTCAATTGAAATAAAATCAATTTATTTGGAAAGGTAAAAAAACAAGACTAATTTCAAAAACTAAATAGGGGAGAGAAGGGCAAGCTGAAAATATTAACAGCTGATCATTTATAAACGGATTTTGTGACAAATTTATTTTCTTTGCGCATAAAATTTTTTAAAATATATTTAGTAGGATAAATATTTATTTCTATATAATCAGTACACATATCACAATTGCAGAAACTCCACAATACATTCTTCAGAAATTTTTGCTGATATCATGCGTGTCGGGCACATGAGTTCTTTATTTCTGGAAATAAAACTCAATTTCTTGGTAACAACTTCTTTCCTTTTCTTGCATTTGTGAGTTTCTTGCTTTCCTGACTTTAATTTTCTTCATTTTGCTTTATATGTTTCAATTTTAACTACTATATCTTCATTGGATTAGATTCTATAATATTGCATGCAGGTCTATGAGCCTTTCTGTATAGTACAGGACATTTTGCAAATCAAGAAAATCATACAAAATAAGTAAAAAAATACAAATAAACACCAGATGGAGAATAGTAGAACGTTCCTGTGGTTACTGTTCGTATCAATATTGCTAGACTATCACTTTTCGATGATTTTATTGTGATAAAGGGTGAAATGCAGAAGAATGAGCGCTCTTCGTTCTTTGACCTTGATTTCCACCTTATGAGATATTTTTTCGTTCATTTTTTTCCAAGTATATGTGATTATGCTATTTTATTTTTACTCAAAATTTTATATTGTTTGTTTATACGGCTTGTTCAAGGGCAAAAAAGCTTTCGAAAATGGCACGATGAATAATCCCATATTAGTTTTAATCAAACATTTTGTAATGTTAGGACTCTAAAAAAATTCGAGTTCTTTGAAGAAATTTGGTATTTATAATATTTATAGTATGGGAAATGTATTATACAATGAAAAAATAGTTCAATTTTTTTCGATAAAGGATCCTTTCTTATTTATATTAATATGTAGCTTCAAATTATAACATATTTTTCTTTGTTAAAGGATATGAAATGAATTATTACAATATGTAAGCCTTCAAATCTAATGAAAGGCCGCAGACATATGACAGCTTGATCAACTATGGAACCTAATGTTTCCTGATGAATTTCCAGGACATGTTTAGTAATGCTGTTTATATCAACAACCGAATTATGTTTGTGTTTATAAACGCGGTCTTTCTTTGAAATATCCTGTAATCAAGAGTCACGTGAATTCAGATAAGGGAAATTTGATGCTAAAACATTTAGGAAGCATCTACTAATCATACGATCCTCAATAAAAGTTCGGAGAAACAATAGTTTAACAGATTGAGCAATATGAGGTGAAGCTGCACCTTGTACAAATATTTTTGAGTTCACGCATTTTCTTTGTTGCAAAGTAAGGATCACATTATTTTCCAGAATTTTACAGAAATTTATGCCTGTTATGATTCGGCGAACTAATCCTATTGGTCCAAGAATTTCGAAAAAAAAAATGGACAATAAAAAATTTAAAAGATTGAACAATATGAGGTGGAGCTCGATCTTGCATAAATATTGTTGAGTTTAGGCATTTATTTGTTAAAATAGCAGGTATAACATTACTTTTTAAAATTTTATTTTTATGCCTTTTTCGATATAGCGAACTAAGTCTGTTGGTATAAGGTTTTCGTGAAAAAAAAATGGGCCAATAAACGAGTCATATCAAACCAAACTGTAACTGACATTGAATACACAAGTGTTCCAAAAATAATATGCGGATTGGGTGAATCCCATATTTTATAATTCTGAATGTTGACTTGTCAAGATAAAATGAAATGGGCTTCATCAGTCCATAAAATCTTTCGAATAATTGATTTGTCATTACCAGTTTTGGAAATAACGAAGTTTACAAAATTGAATATTTGTTGTAGAAGTTCTAGTTGAAAGTACTTTAAAAAATTTTATTTTATACAGATAACGCCTTAAAATATGGCGCAGATTTTTGAGCACGGTTGTTCTTGGTACTGATAAGGTTCTTGCAACATTTCTAAGGCTTACTTGTTGCTTGATCCATTGATCCTGACTCTAGTTGCTTTTCTAATTTCTTCTTCTACTTCCTGATTCACAGCGCTTTGTCCTTTAGTTGGAGTAAGTACCCTAACTTATGTATAGCCACAAATTTATTAATAATTTTTTAAAGCCAGTCATAGACATCGGCTCTTTTTTCAAATTTCTGAAACGACGGAAGCCTTTCAACGTTGCGGTATAAAGCCGTGTTCCAACGACTTGTGAGCCTACAGACAGTTTACCTCGGTATAAAACTGCTTGATACTTACCTAAACTGTACAGGATCAAAGAACCTTTTATCGAGGTTTAAAGAACCCCGGAAAACCGCAAGAGAGGGGTAAGGGGGGAAAGTGTGTCCTGTCTGTAGGTGGCCCACAGGTCGTTGGAACATAGCTTAATAAAAACATTTTACTAATAGAGCTTGTTCTATTTTCAAAAATGGTTACATTTTAAAAGACGTTCTAATTACTTTTATGTACAAAATATCTCCCATTGGGGGGGGGCACTTCAGAATTGTGGATGGAAAGCTTCCAGTATGGTGGTTGGTTCTCGCCACTCTGATGGATACAAAAAGGGGTGGGGGTCGGCTACCTTCCATTGATGACGATTGTAGTGAAGGGTGGTGCCCTGGCTGGTGATAACCCTTAGAACTAATCATAGTTTCCGCTGGTATTGCTGTCGCGGTAGTCCGGTCATTCAGTTTTATTCGTATGCCAACGAACAAGTTGGAGTAATCAGTTATTGGTTATATACAAAATATTTTTAAAATGAAAATTAACATTAACATAATTAAAAAAGCAAAAAAGCTTCGGAAACCTATCCCCCCAAAAATCGAATTATATTTTGTAATGTGTAATTTATTTCCTCATGTTATAATTATTATATATACATATTTTTGTTTTTTGACATATTTCAAATAGTTTTCTTCTAGAATCCTCCCAAACATTTGCTCTTGATGTGTGGATAAAAACGGGTAAATCGAAAGAACAAAATATTATTTCTTGTCATTTTGAATTTTTATCGTTGATTCAATAAATCATATCTAATTTAAATATTTTTATCAAACTTATCTAAACTTTCAACAATTCACAATGCTCAGCTCTTTTCTCTAGTAACGTGACTTGAATTATCTGATGTCTATTTCCCGAATATATCAACAGAACGTTCCAAATTTTTTTTATTAACTTCCTTTCGATAAGCAGATTTTTAATACAGTAGCTCCGTTTATCCGACTCAAATCAGTATTATCTTTAGTGGATATGTGAAAATGTTTTAAAATAAGACAAAATCAGTGGGAATGATTCACCGAAACTTTCTCACTTACTCCCGAATGCAGATATCCATCTACACAGTATAAAAATCGTGGAAATTGAGTGAGTCCTTAAACATTAAATTTTTATTTTCGTACGAGGGTTTTGTGCTTCGTAGAATAGTAAAAAAAAAAAACAAACCCGGATATGCCTTTTGTACCCTATATTTTCAATCGATTGAAACCAAAATTCGACGCATATAGTAACTAGCTCATGCACCGAATTTCATTTAATTAATAGGTTGAAAATTTGAGTACAGTGTTGAGTAGGTACAGTGAATATAAATGCCAAAGGATGGTCAGCTCTTTGACTGCTTTAGTACAAAATTGGATAAAAATTTATTCATTAGAAATTAAAACAGTGTATTGAATTTCATATCTCTAAATTCGTTTATGCATTTTTACATTATTTACTTTTCGTTCGAAAGTTTAGACAGTTGATATTCGATGGATTTGATTCAACATTTGGCATAAATCTTCATTTTGGAACTGAATTAATATCTCAACTTTTTCACATCTAGAATATAATTTTCAGTTGCATTTGGGCAGCCAGCCAAATAAGTTTCCATTACATTGATTTCTCTAAAAAATTAATATCAAATTTGAAAGACTTCCACAAATTTGGTGTAAAGATTATATACTAAACGTCACCCGTTTAGCTGAAAGTGTTTTTGAGCTAAATAGACGGGCATAGTTAAAAAAAATCGATTTTAGGAAGATCTGATACGAAAAGATTCGACAAAATTTCGAGATAGAGGTTTTTAATGAACATTTTACTTTCTTCATGTATACTTTGTATATGGGCAAATAAAAAAGAGCGAATAGCTTTTATTTAAAATACCTATCTTGTGTATTAAACCTTACTTTTGAACTAAACTTCAAGATAAAAGATGTTATAAAATATTAAAGCGCTATTCTAGATCAATCTTAGTAAAAGAAGTTAAGCAGTACCAAACTGAATCTTCATTAGACAAATATTATGCACTTTTCTAGAGAAGTTTTATGATTTTTTTTCCTTATATTTTTTTTCCTGCTACGCAAAATTATCCCATCAAAAACATCACATGTTTACTTGAGGTTCTCTCTCCCGTTCTTTGTAATATATATTCAGGCTGCTTCTGTAGGCTTTTCTGTGTCCTTGCTTCTATAGGAATTTTAGTGCAGGCTGCCTCTGTAAGATTGTCTTGACCATTTTCCTCACCAATGACCCTAAAAGACTAAATTTGACGACTAAATTTGGCACCATTATATTTCAGCGCGATATTTCCACCTCGAAGTAATTTGTCGAGGTTTTAATTAGCTAAAAGTTAAGCGTGATTTTTGTATTTTTAAGTAATAACTTTCAAAAATATTATAAGCCAACTTCAAAATAATAAAGTTTCATGATATGGATATTCAAAATCACAAAATTCCAAACATGTTATAATTCCACTTTGAATGAAACTGAAATATATCTGTGTCATAATAACAAACATTTCCTTGGCTTTTACACTGGTTCTAATTTGATTTAAACTTCTTTTCCTTCAATAAAATGCAATCCGTGTTAAAAATATCTCAAATAAAATAACTTGACAAACCGTTTTATTTCAACTTCCCATATTAACACACATTTGAGATTTTAAAAATTTGCCTCCATGCATAAAACATATTAAAAATATTAATTCATATTAAATATGCCTCAAATAAAATAATTTGAGGACCCGCTTGCTTTCTACTCTACCATATCCATACACACTTCAGATTTTATTTTAATTTCAACTTTTTTCCTCTTCAATAACAAATTTTTTCCTCTTCAGACACACCATATAAATTCATACTTCATAGTTCAATTTTCACTTTAACTACTTTCTCCCAACAATAAAGCATTTTACACGATAAAAATAAAGTAATGTGAAGATCCATTTACTTTCAGCTGCATTATATCAATACATATTCCAGCTTGTATAATTTAATTCCAACTTCTTTCCCTATTAATAAAATTTTTTCCATGCTTCAAATGTTTGGAATAAAATAATTTGATGATCCGTTTGCCTTCAGTAGCACCAAATGAATACACACTTTGGATTTTAAAATTTCATTTCAACTATTTCCTCCCAACATTAAATCGTATTTCATGTTAAAAAATGTTTCAAATAAAGTAATGTGACAATCAGCTGCACCATATCAACACACACTTCAGATTTTTATAATTTGATTCCAATTTTTACCCCAATTAATAAAGTAGGTTTTATGTTAAAAAATGTTTCAAATAAAGTAATGTGAAGATTTTGCTTACTTTCAACTGCATCATATCAATACATTTCAAATTTTAAAATTTCAACTATTTTTCCCAACAATAAAACAAATTACACGTGAAAATGTTCCAAATAAAATAATGTGAAGATCCGTTGAATTTCAACTGCACCATATCAATACACATTACAAATTTTATAATTTAATTCCAACCTCTTTCCCCAGCAATAAAATTTTTTCTATGTTAAAAAAATATTTCGAATAACTTCTGATCCAATACTTTCAGCCTCACTAAATCTATACACACTTCAAATTTTAAAATTTCATTTCAACTATTTTTTCCAACAATAAAACATTCAAAAAATCTTAATCTTTCAATAAATTTCTTCTCGTTTAAAAATCTTTTAAATAAAGTAACTCGACTTCCCTTTTTACTTTCAGCTACTCTATATCAACAAACGCTTCACATTTTAAACGAGGCTGTTATTTCAAACTTTTTCTTTCCATTCATTAAACCATTTCATTAAATGTGTCCGTTTACTTTCAGCTGTATCACATCAATACACACTTCAGACTTTTATAATTTAATACCAACTTCTTTCCCCATCAATAAAATGTCTGTATAAAAATGTTTTAAATTAAGTAACTAGACTTTCCTTTTTACTTTCAGCTGCGATATATACAACAGACGCTTCACATTTTAAAGGAGCTGTTATTTCAAACCTTTTCTTTCTATTCATTAAATCATTTCCATTAATCATTTCCATTAATATATAAGGATCCGTTCACTTTCATCTTCATCATATCAATACACACTTCAAATATTTATTATTTAATTTAACTTTCTTTCCCCAATAATAAAAAATGTTCGATTCCACAAATGCTTCTTATAAAATAATTTGATGATCTATTTGCTTGCAGCTGTACCATATCAATACATAGTTTAGAGTTTAAACTTTAATTTAAACCTTTTTCTTCCAATAATAAAATATATTCCATGTAAAAAATGTTTCAAATAAAATAATGGGAAGATCCATTTACTTTCAGCTGCATCATATCAATATATACTTCAGATTTTCATTATTTAATTCAAACTTCTTTCCTCCTCAATAAAACATAACAACAAGCCATGATACAAATACATCGAATAAAATAATTTGATGATCCGTTTTTTTTCAGCTGCATCATATCAATACACGCTTTAGATTTTAAAATTTCATTTCACCTGTTTTTTCCCAATAATACATCTTCCATGTTAAAAAAATTTCAGATAGATTAATGCAACAATGCGTTCACTTTCAGCTGCACCAAATCAATACACACTTCAGCTTTTATAATTCAATTCCAACTTCTTTCCCCATCAATGAAACATGTCCCATGCTACAAATGCTTCAAATAAAATAATCTGATTATCCGTTTATTTTTAGTTTCACCAAATCAATACACATTTCTGACTATAATTTCAACTTTTCTCCTAAAAATAAAACATATTCCATGTTAAAAAATGTTTCAAATAAAATAATGTTTGTTTCCAGCTTTAAATTTAAATACACACTTTAGATTTTTATAATTTAATTTCAACTTCTTTACCAATGAGTAAAACTTCGGTGTTAAAAAAGTCTTTCAAATAAGTAACTCAGCTTTCTTTTCTACTTTCAGCTGCACTATATCAACAGACGCTTCACATTTTAAACGTTCTATTATTCTAAACCCTTTCCTTCCATTCATCACACCTTAATACGTTCTGTCACAGGTATCAGTAATTAACCTTCATTAAGACTCCCTGTATATTCAAAATGACTCATTAATGTATCATTTTCTAATGCTCTTGTATAACGTCTAGACACTCTTCAACTTCCTCTAAAAACCAGCTAATGAACCAACTACGACATCATTTTCTTCGCATCACAAAAGGCTTAACGATGCATCTCTAATTGCCATTACTCTGTAACTGCTGTCTAAAAACATCTATTAGACGTCTGGTACTAGGCCTAATTACCATTTATATCAACGGAGACTATCAGGAGAAAATTAATTCATATGCTATAGTGTCAATCGAATCATTTAGGTGGAACTGAAATAGATACTTTAACACTGTATCGTTTGTGTATTGATTGTATAATGAATATGTAAAAATTTCTTAGGGGAAAAAAATCTATTCCTTAGTAGACATTGTGCTTTAATAGATTTATGATCTCATTTCGATATATGTGTGATCGAGCGGATTTATGGTACGAAATATGAGCAGTTGGTATTCTGGTTTTACTAATGAGCCGTATATTTATCAGGATTATTATTCAATGAATTATTTATTGGCCCGAATCATTACTGAGTGAATTCTAAAATAACCTTTAATTTGCATCATCTGCCATTTAATACCATCTATACCCTGTAATCGTCAGTTATTTATTTAAACTAATTATACAGAAAAATCAAGCTTTTATAGCATTTTAAAACACTCCGGTTATGTAATTTTAAAATTATTTTTATTGGAAGTAAATTCATTTATTTTCTAATCAATTGTATTAATTCGTTTTTATTTAGAATTTTTTTTTCCTAAGCAGCTGTTCAATTATTCATGAATTGCATAGTTAAGAGCTCTGTAAAACATCTGCATGTTTTGATTTATGTTCTTTTCGAAGCAAATATTATCACATAATCGACAAATGTCCTAGAAGTAATCTGTAAAAGAAAATTTATTATCTCTTCTGAAATTTTTTTCTCTTTTGAGTGTATAGAGCGTTACGGTGCGAAGTGCATGGTACATTTTTTGTGTGTAAATTCTTTGAATTAGTACTAGAAATGTTTGGAATTACACACCAGAAACTTTAAGATTCAGATAGAACTTCCATTTTTTAGTGTAAAGAGATTAATAATGTGCAAGTTACATAATATCTTTAAGTGAATAGATATTTTTTGGGGAGGGGGTTATCAGTAATATTATTTGGAATGCTAGAAAAACGAATTCGTATAAGAAACTTCATAGATTCAGATGAAGTGTTATTTTTTTTAGTGTTTAGAGTATTACAATGCACATACATTTGTGAATTTTTTGAATTATCATTTAGAGGATTTAGAAAGCTAAGAAAATAAATTCTTAAAATAAATAAAGAAAGAAAAAGTTTCAAAATGATTTCCTCCATTTTTCAAAGTATAGAATATTCCAGTATATAATGTACATAGTACCTTTTTAGAATATACATATATAAATGTATGCATTTTATTGCTACCTACATATATGCATACTTACATAATATCTGCATACTTACAGTACGTACATACCTACGAACGTATGTATGTATGTATTATCAAATTAGAATGTCATAGAAATGAATACGCACATGAAACTATCACTTGGGATAGATCTTCTTTTCAGTATATAAACTGTTACAGTATATATGTATATAATATCTTAATGTATATATTCTTTGAAGTATTTCGTTTCATAGTGTTTAGATTGCAATGGAAAGGAACACACTCATGAAATTTTACCTCTTCAATTAGTTCCCCCCCCCCTTCAGTCTATAAAAAATTGCAATTTATAGTGCACATAATATCTTTTGGTATAGGTTTTTTGGATTATTCTTAGCAGCATTTGGGATGCTACAGGAAGAAATTTGCATCAGAAACTTGATACCTTTGGATAGATATTTTTTTCTCCTTCTTCAATGCATAGAGTATTATAGCAATAATGCCCATCGTAAATTTGGGTGTTTAGATTCTTTGGATTATCCTTAGTAACACTTAGAATGTTAGGGAAAGCAATTAGCACAAGAAACTTCGTAATTTCAGATGATATCTTACTTTTTATCCTTCCTCAATGTGTAGAATATTTCAGTTTTTAATGGACATTGTAACTTTTAGTGTATAGATTCTTTGGATTATCGTTAACAATATGAGAATGCAAGAGAGTTGGTCTAAGATATTTTATTATTTGAGAGATATATATCTTTTTATTGTGTATAGAACTTTTTAGTAATTATTGCAAAGGTCTTTATTTCATAATACCTTACGAAACCAGAATACTGTTGAGGAAAGACTTTCCCGTTTTATTATAAATAAGATCGGCAGACACTTTGATTTCCTATGGGATTATCTAATAGTATTATTTTAATTTGCAATAAATCCAACTATTACACATAAAATGATACAGTCGGATGAGGAAGGGTTAAAATATCGATGGGGTGATTACGGAGACATTAGCTCTTCTTGGGTTGTATAATTCTGACAGCTTAATGTTACAGCATTTATCTATTTGACTTTCAATGACTTTTACGCCAAATGTTTGCATAAGTATAAAGTTTTTAAATTTGTTTTGCAATATTTTCATCACTAAAACATCTTTGATAAACTTTTATTGTTGATTAAACACAAATAATTAAATTAATACACATTATTTTACACTATTTAAATTCAAATAAATAATTTAAATGCAAATATTTTTAAAGCATTTGTTTCCATTAATAAAATATTTAAGTATTTAAATTTTTCCGCTACACATGATAAGTTTAATATTTCTTAATATACTTTTTTTTTTTGAATTTTGGATTTTTTTCTGACGCTTAAATGTGCACCCCCCCCCCCTTTAAGCATCTACAAAAACCAAAGCCCGGAACTTTGAAAGCTATGTATTCCTCTTATCGTTGAAATTTACGCCAAGCGGACACCTTTAGTGACAACTATAAATAACTGAACGATCACACCTGTGGAAAAGGGGAAAGTTACTTAGTTCACTCTTTCCATCGATTTATGCGTCTGGGGTTGGAGGTGTATTTTGGTGATTATGGTTACAGTTTGTAAAAGAAATATAGTAAATGGAGGTCTCCCACGTTGAGATATAGTTGAAGATAAACTTTTACTTTTACGTATCTGACAGTCGAAATACAATAAGATGAATAACTAGAACTGTCTTGAAAAAGATACTTAAAAAAGGGATAGTTAAAAAATTGCAGGAAACTAATTTTTGGCAGTATCTTATAAATATTTGTTTCGGGAAAAAAAGCAGATCTGTGTTGAAACTATTTCGTTGCATGTTTTCAACTCAGCTCACACATTTTAGTAACGATTTACTAAACGATTATCATTTAGTAACGATTATCATTTAGATCATTTTAGTAACGATTTTGATTTAAAATAGACGAATCTGTGTTTGTATGTTTTTTTCCTTCTTTGCAAAAAAAACTTCTTACATATATATAACGTTTTACAGGATTTTTTTTGTGGAGATGTTTGTTACAGGAAATGAGTCAGTAGTGTTATCATTTCATTATTTCTCTTTGTTTCTGTTATTATAGGCATTTATTTACTACGATCATTATTGCTATCCCTTTATTATTATTAATAGCCGTGATTGGTATTGATATAACCAATTAATCACATTCAACTTGACATATGCACAAAAGTGATTAAACATTAAAAGTGATTAAATTTTATCATTCTCAATTTGTCAAGTGCATGAAGAATGTTATAAAAAAATGAGAAAAAAAATTTTAATTTTTGAATTATTTGTAAATAAAACTATTAGTGGATTAAAACTATCAGTGAAATTAAAATAAATAAAACGATATGTTTCTGATATGTATAAAACATAAGAGAATAGAAAAAATATATATAAAATTTCTTTTCCTAAATATTTATTTCATCTTGAATAATTTTGTTATAATAGTATTATAATGCAGCAAATTATTTATG
>JAPMOR010019802.1:140994-155528 GCA_026543865.1 Argiope aurantia
ATTTTAATTCTGAATTAACTATTTTAATTCTGAATTAACTATTTTAATTCTGATTTAACTATTTAAATTTCCAATAATCTGCATGAATAGTCTCTCAACTATTTGTTTATTTACTTTATTACCTCTGTAAATTTTCAATTATTGTGTAAAACGTGATCTGACATTTCTTATTTAAAAACTAATTTCAGTTGTCTTAAACTCAATCACTTCTATCATTAAATTCATTTCTTTATTTCTAGCATCATTTTCATTTCATTCCATTTCATAGCTTCATTTCATTTCATTTCATTTCATTTCATAGTTTCATTTCATTTCATTTCATAGTTTCATTTCATTTCATAGCTTCATTTCTAGCATCATTCATAGCATTCATTTCTTCATTTCTAGCCTTTCGTGTTGATGCAATTTCTCTTCTATTTCCTCATAAGAGGACAATCAAGAGGATTCATCATTCTGGGATTGCATATCAAAATGTTGCATTCGATCAAACTCTTTGATTGAATTAATTATCAAAGAGTTTATAATCAGGATTATTAAGGATAATCTGCAATGTCTGGTCTTTTCATTTTAACTAACATACAAAATTACAAACTATTCCAAAAATTGCTAAAATCTCTTTTTACGATACAATTGTATCTTACACCTTTCTCCAAAAATAATTATCCCTAATTCACGTTTAGTAATAAGGTAAATGATAGAAAGCCCCATATTACTTCCAAAACGAAAAAACAAATTTCATTATCTTAGAAATTTTATTCAAATCAGGATAATTCACCATTCTGGGATTGCATAGTTTGAATTATGAAAGACTTTTTTTATAATCCTGATTATTCAGGAGAATCCCCACAGCCCGACCTTTTAATTTTAACTAACCTTTAAAATTGCAGACTATTTCAAAGATAGGTAAAATCTCATTTTACAATACAATCGCAGTGCAGACAGAGCTTGAGCCAAAAATAACGATCCATAATTCGTACCAAACAAGATGTGGTAGAAAACAAAACCTCCTTGAGATTCCCAGAACTTAAATCCTATTATGACGTCCTCCGAGGTAATTACAGAAGCAACGTTGTATTTAATTCACTTTCTATATTCCTCTTTTGTTCTCCAACCATTACCCCAATTAATAAGCAAATTTTCAACATTACTCAGCGACCACAGCGCCTCGAGCCATCCATAATTCCAGATCTAATTGATATGTTAAAAGGCCAAGTTACCCGCATTTAACGGCCGTTTGTCCAGGAAAGAAGACTGTAATAAGGAACAGAATTTTCTGAAATACGAGATTCGTAATTGCCGCTGTGATGGAGGTATCCATTCGGCGGGTAAGAAATCTGGAGGTTATTAAAGAAGCTCTTATTTGCTAATTTGTGATCGGTTTGATATTCAAATGGCACCAAAGGTTACGTAACTGATTTGATATGATTTCGTTCTCCATTCCGCCTTTGTTTTTGTTGCTGGAGTGCTCTGCGGTATTGATGGATTGATGAGTCTGTTGATAATGCCAAACATATAATACTGATTCAGTGCAGTCACCTTGTGTCTTCAATTTGTATTTACTTTCTCGTAGCTGCTACTACAACTAACAACAAAAGAGAATGAGTGACTGGGTGTGTGCGTCGGTTTTCTAAATGCCAAACTGTTTGACCTAGAGCTGTCAAATGTGTCATATGTATTTTTAAGGGTGGGAATGTTCCACTCTGAGCCATGTTCGTAATTTTAATTCGATTGTTAATTAATCGAAAATTGAGCGAGATTTTGATTGGTAATAAATTTCAAAACAACTACTGCGTAAAGTGGAGTTTTACATTGTTTGAAAATTTAAAAATTGCCCTTTCTAAGTAATGCGTACTAATTGCCATGCAATTTTTTGCTGTATTTTGGTAACTTTATTAGCAAAATAAATTTACATAAATTTCACCAATAAATTTCATTAATACATTGACATTCAAACCGTTTTCATTATTTTATCAAATATCTAATATTATTATCAAATAATAAATTATAGAAGAAGGAATAGTATCAAATCCTAAATCATTAACTATAAAAAAAGCACTTCCGCATAATATCCTGATTTGAATGCAGTATCTTGGAGAAGATACTTTCTTTTCAGTTTTGGGTGTAATTTAGAGCTTTGTTTCTATCTTTTCTTGTTAAATGTGAATTATGGATAATTAATTTTGGACCATATATTATAAATTGTGAATTATATGTGGTGTGATTATTACATATTATGTGGAGATAATTATAAATTATATTATAAAATAAGATTTTACCGATCTTTGAATAATCTACAATTTTAAAGATAGTTTTAAATTAAAAGATCAGGCGATGCAGATTATCCTGCATTATCAGGATTATCAATTCTTTTATAATTCAAATTATGCAAGTTCAAAATAATGAAATGTCCTGATTTGTATATAATTTCCTGGATAATAAGGATTTTTCGCTAATATGGAGGTTTTCCTCAACTACTTATCTTGTTAGATACGAATTATGGATAGTTATTTTAATAGCTTTTATAGCAAGCTGTGAGCTGCACTTATACTGTAAAAAGAAATACGGATCTTTATAATAGCCGGAAATTTTAGAAGTGTGTTAAAATTAAGTAGCCAGATAATCCGAATTAACAGTTGGGATTATTAATTCTTTTTTCAGATTCATAAAATAACTCATAAAAATTTCTGGGAAATTAATAATTTTACGTTTGGGAAATACTATAGATGTTTTGTTTTTTCCAATAAGAATTATGGATTGCTAATATTGAAAAAGTTCTGATAGTTTTGTAAAATATCGTAAAGTTTTTTTTTTTTTTTTTTTTTTTTTTTTTTTTTTTTTTTGCAATAGTCTACTTACTATTGATTAAAAATCTGAAATCCCGAATTTATCCGAACAATCATGTTTCATAATTTTTATGGATCTTTATATATTAATTATCATCTTTAGCTCAAGCTGTGTTCTGCGATTACGTTGTAAAACCAGATTTTAGCGATCTTTTCAATAGTCAGAATTATAGATTTATCTATTTTTTCAACTGTCTGAATTATAGATTTACCGATCTTTCAAAAGTCGCAATTATAGATTTACCAATCTTTCCAATAATCAGAATTATAAATTTAAAGGCCCTTTTTAATAGTCAGATATAGTAGAGAATCAGATTTTTTTTGTCCCAGATTGACCTAATGTTCCGAATTCGAATGAAATTTGCCAGACGATGTGATGTTTGTATATTGGAAATAATGTAAAGGTTTTGTTTTATATTTTATCTATACAAATTATGTATTATTGTTTTCGGGACAAATTGCGATTGCTTTATAAAATGATATTTTACTAATCTTTTCAGTAGTATGTAATTTTCTATACTGGATAAAGTTTAAATGACCTGAATTAGTCAAAGAATTCGTGCCTTTTTTTAAATTCTTTGTTTAAAATTGAGGCAATGTTCCGAAATCGCATTAAATTTCATGGATTATTTCTAGGATAACTTTCTAACTTTTTGCTTTTTACATCTTGTCTTGTTCTGGATGAAATTATGGATCTTTGTTTTTGGCGCAAGTTATGTTATGATTATATTAACTTGCAGTATTATTTGTCAGATAATAAAATTTAAATTTGGCAAAAGACTTTCTTTCTTGCACATTGCATTATTGAACTTTTCTCATGTTATTGCAGAGGAATTTTGTAATCTATTTTTCATTCGCTTCCTGATACGTCATTTGCAAATTTTAGCTGCTTGTTCTAAAAAACAATGCATTATTTTAAAATTTTAAGAACTAAATTATCTATTAATCGATTAATTTGATTAAATTTTGATTTTATATTATAAGGGCCATTTGGATGGGGATTAATAAAAAATGTTTTTTATAATATTTAAAATATAAATTAAAAATTAAAATGCAGAGAATTTCAAATAAAAAATCTTACTTTTTTGAATAGATACAAAAGTTATATCTAAAATTAGTTTTTATTAAATTGAGCTATATACTTTTTGCATTATGAATTATTATTTTTATCTGTATATTGCGAAATGAGATTTTACTAATATTTTGGATAGTCTACATTTTTATGAATTGATTAAACTTAAACAATCAGTTATCCTTGATTGGTTTGGCTTTACTAATCTTTACTAATTTGAATTAAATTTATTGGATTGATTGTTTCAATTTTTAATTTTAGTAAACTATTCAACCTAAAAATAAGATAAAAGATCTGGATTTAAGTGCCGAAATTTCAACCTTAATTTAATTTCTAAAGAATCATTTTCACAAATATTAATATACATTGTGTGTTACCGTAGATAATACAGAGAAAATCACTCCGATAGCAAACTACTAAAAGTAACAAATATATATATTGCTTTTAATTTAGCTTTGATAATTTTCTGTGCCATTGCATTTTACCTTTCTACTGCTAGTGCTCAAACATAGTGCTTTACTGCTAATGCTTTACTAAATTTAAACGCGTATATAGAATAATTTGTCTATTAAAACAGTAACCAGGAATTTTGGTACTGATAACTCATGAAAAATATCTATTGAAATAATTGAGGAAAAAGGTCACTCACTCTTATTAACGCTTACCAATCCTGTAAATTGGGGATTCTGAAAAATAGAGTTTTTAAAACCGTTCATCCTTTAAATCATAAATAAGATTATTGCAAAATATTATGTTATATAAAAATAATTTTCAATTTTTGTCTATACATTTATTAAATACAAAAGCATAATAACAGGCTTATTAATTAAATAAATATAATCAGTTATATAAGAATTTTTATCTTAATGAGTATTTTTAAAATTATTTTCTTAAATGCACAAAAATGTGCTTTTTTTATTTTAACATAGCAAATAATCCTTTATTCATATTTACAAAATCGATAAACGTTCAGTTGCAACCCTAGTCATATTTTCACTTTTAAAATATGGAACATTATAATTAAATGGATTTTTTTAGTCAAAATTAACATTAATTCATAATTATGTTTGAATCAAAATTTAGTATACTGTTTTTATTAGTCAGAATTTTAGGCGGCATTTGATTAATGACACCCATGGCTTATAGTCCAATTTGTTCATTGGCTACAACGGTTGTGTGAATAGAAATGCACACAAAATGTTCATAGCATTTTGGATTGAAGTTTAGATAGCCATATTGCTTCATCTATGGTGAGTAACAGCTGTATTCACCAATTTAAAATTAGCTATTGATGGATTTATAATTGTAACTTAAATGTCTAAGCATCTAAAATCTTTGTCTATGGTGAGTTCCAGTTCTATTCTCCAATTTAAACAAACAGAGAAAATATTTATAGTTTATTCACTTGTTCATTACGAAATCTTTATCCTGTATATATTGCTAATATCTACTTAGTTAATATAAGCTATTGATAGACTTATATTCTAACTTAAATATCTAATCATCTAAAATCTTCTCTAAAGAGAGTACCAGCCGTATTCTTCAATTTGAGCAAATATAGAAAATACTTATCATTTAATTCACCAATTCATTATGAAATTCTTAGCATGTACATGTATATTGCTAACATCTACCCAGTAATATAAGCTACTGATAGACTGATAATTGTTAGTTAAATGTTTAATCATCTAAAACCTCTATCTAAGGTGAGAACTAGTTCTATTTTCTCATTTAAACAAATAGAGTAAATACTTATGATTCATTGGCCAGATCATTACGAAATTCTTAGCATGTATATTTACTTAGTTAACTTAGATTGACTTAGTTGATATAAGCTTTTGATAGATTGATCATTGTAATTTAAATGTCTAATCATCTAAAATCTTCATCTATGGTGAATTCCAGTTCTATTCTCCAATTTAAATAAATAAATATTTGTCATTCTTTGGCTAATTCATTACGAAATTCTTATCATATATACATTGCGTAGTTAATAAAAGCTATTGATAGATCGATAATTGTAATTTAAATATCTAATCACCTAAAATCATCATCTAAGGTGAGTAGCAATTCTATTCTCCTATTTAAACAAGCAGAGAAAATATCAATCATTCACCAATTCATTACGAAATTCTTAGCCTTTATATAATACTAATATCTATTAAGTTAATATAAGCTATTAATAGACTGATAATTGTAACTTGAATATCTAAAATCTTCTTTAAGGTGAGTACCAGTTCTATTTTTCAATTTGAGCAAATATAGAGAATACTTATTATTCGTTCGCCAATTCATTACGAAATTCTAAGCATGTATATATTGCTAATATCTACTTAGCAATACAAGCTACTGATAGACTGGTAATTGTAACTTTAAACATTTTAAATCTCCATCTAATATGAGTACCAGTTCTATTTTCCAATTTAAACGAATAGAGAAAATACTTATAATTCATTGGTCAGTTCATTGCGAAATTCTTCTCATGTACATATTGCTAATACATATTTACTTAGTTAATATAAACGTTTGATAGACTAATAATTGCAACTTAAATGTTTAATCATCTTAAACCTCCATCTAAGGTGAGTACTAATTCTATTCTCCAATTTAAACAAGTAAATACTTGTCATTCTTCATTACAAAATTCTAAGCATATATACAGTGCTAATATCTGTTTAGTTAATATAAGCTATTGATGAACTGATGATTGTAATTTAAATATCTAATCATTTAAAATCGTCGTCTAAGGCGAGTTCCAATTCTATTCTCCAATTTAAACAAGCAGAGACCGGACGCCATTCTGGTCTGACCGGCGGATCAGGCATTACATTTATAGTCTTAGTAGGCATTCCCTGGCAGACCCGGAGTGTGCCTCTTTATTTATAGACAGACGCCAACTACACGATTGGCCACGAACCTTATCTAAGTACCTGGACAATGAGCTAACTTCGGAAAGCGTGCATGCATTATACGAGATGTACGAGGCAGGATGTTGAGTAAGAAAGGTTTCATGAGACACGTACTTTATTTCTTTAGCGACTTGCTGTCTCTGAAGAATTTTTCGCCATGATGTGAGGTGGTATCTTTTATGTACAAAGAAATAATAAATTAATTTGCTGAAAGAAATTAGAAACTTGTAAAAAAAAAGATATGAATACTTAAAAGACCATAAAAGAGAGAGTGATTTTATTTTCTATCCTCGTTTTTGAAATTATTGTTATTCATTTTTTTAAGTGACCTCGAAATTTTTAAGTATTTCGGCATTAGATCTCCTTGAAAGCGAAAAAGATATTTTTACTGCCTTATGATGAGTTAAAAGATATAGTATTTCGTAATCAGAAATCTGACTTCGAGATTTTTATGAATCTTCCTATATCTGGAATCACATTTTTGGAATTAAGTCCGCATATCTATCTATCTGTGCTTATAAAAATTTGTTATTTCAATAATAAAATGAGTAAAAGATTTTGTGTCCATCTTGATAATTTTGCTAGGCCTTAAGGTATTTATAAATGTGTCATTTTTGAAATCCGTTCTTGTGCTAAAATTGTAGTTAGGTATGAAATTTTGGATCCAGAATGTCTTCAGAACTCAAAAACTTATCTAACTAGATTATTGCTTTTGGACTTGTGATTTCAAAATCAAAATAGATAATATACATAAATTTTATCAAATCCATCAATAGGGAAATTTAATTTTAAGCTAGGTGGCTACATTGAAAAGCGGATTGTTTTGCAAAATTATGAAAGTAAAAAAAATATTTTTAATGTTTGAACAGATTTCATGAAAATACCGCTAACATTTTGTTTATAACTACATTATTTTTTATATTTGCATTAATATGCGTTTTGATACTATTTCACATCTTTAAATGCTATTTTCTCAAATTCTAATCTTTAATAGAATTTTATTACGAAAAACCTCAGAAATCAAAATTTAATGCTTATTTTTTATTCAAATTAGATATAATAATTTCTCAATATGTTGCGCAGCTCCTGTACTAGAGAATAAGTAATATATTCATTTAGAGATATTTTACAGTTGTTTTAATACGTAACGTAAAAAAAATGAAATTTTCGAGTTATTTATCAATTGAATCCCAGTATTTAAAGAATGGAATGAAATGAAGTCTATTTATTAGTTCAGGAACTAGATAATATATTTTTTTAAGCTATGTGCAAAATTTTAAGCCTGTCATTTCCTAGACCTCTAAACTAGATATTTGCCTTACATCTCATTTTAGCCACGAAAATTCACTTTTTTTCCAAATTTTTTTAGGATTTTTGGAACTTATGTGGTACATTTTGGATTCATAGATGTTTTTTCGATATTTTCAAATATTCAAAAATATAACTATTTTCAAACGTTTTTCAAAACTTTATCCCGAATATAGACACATGTCTTAACAAAAGACTTATTTTAATATCAGATCAGTACAATTTAATTGCACATACACAAATAGAGGAAGAAAAAAGGAATGCTGTATTTGCATAATATTATTTTACAAACGCGTTTTATCATTCTTGTTGAACAAAAAAGATGTATATTTTTTTAATGATAGTATTATTTGTACCAGTCACACCCAAAGAAAATACAGACAATTCTTCAACTTGGATGAAAATATTAAAGGCACCTATCTGTGTGGAAATTTTTGTTTATGGAATTAAACAAAATTTATCTGAACCTCTTTCAATATCTGAACCATCAGATATTTGAGTTACATCCTGTGGCAGCTTATAAAAATTATTGGGGGTTATTTCTCATACTTTTAAAGTAAATGTTTAAGACATCATAAAGCTGCTGGGAAATCGGTTTGATGATATTTATTTTCTGATAGTAGTTGTGAAATGCCATTATCAACCTTACTTTTATAAATTCCACTTGCTGGTAAAAGCTATAAGTTACATTTTAATTGAGCCGTATCTATTAGCAAATAATAATAATAATAATAATAATAATAATTAATATTCTTATTTAAATCTTAGGAATTTGAAACATTAAGATTCTTTAAAAGATCGGTTCTGATGATATTCATTTTTTGTAAGTTAACGCAATATACTCGCACTTTGGATATTTCACAATTGAATGCTCAGTTACAAACTTCTTAATATTCATAAATTATAAATATTGATGCGAGTATAACAAAAACAAGGAATTGTCTTTCCTATCTAATATATATTTCCTAGTTTTTTAGTTAAAAAAAAGATGGTTGACAACTACACAGTGTTTCAAAAGCATATATCATAAAGTAATGTACGGTATATGTTGCTGACATGCACTTTTGCTACTTCTCCGTTAAGTGAACAATTAGAAATTTATAATATTGATAAAACTATAAGATAAACAGAAAGATATCGCTTTATCTATATTCCTAATAATGTCGGGTTTACACTCGGCCGATTATTCGACGCCCAGTAAGCAGCGCATGCGTAGAAAGGCTGAAAAATGATGTCCGGCCGATGGGACAACATGCCTCTGCATTATATTTTTTTCTTACTGCGCATACGTTTTCGAATTTGGCGGTGGGTTTTTTTTTTTTTTTGCATGAAAAAATTGATTCCTTACCATAGATTAATTCCGACATTTTTTGCTCTTTGATTTTTGTGATGCGCGAAGTTTTTTTTATTTTATTTTATTTTATTTGCGATTTTTTTTCTACGGTTTTCCAAATTTAGGTATGTTGACATTTTTTTACTTTTTTATTTTACCAGGTTCCTTTGTATAAATATCTATCATTTTAATACGATAAGCAATGAAAAATTCAGGGACGCCAAAACGCCAATTTATAGCCAAGCATGGAAAACCTGGCAAACATAAATAAGTCCCTTTCTGCGCATGTGCTGCCTACTTGCCATCTTATAACTGGCCGAGTGTAAACTCACCTTAAAGATAAATGTGCAAATCTGTGTTGGTGCTCTGCAGGCCACACTATCTGAGGTACTCTACTGGCCACATAATCTGACCTAGAGCTACCAAACTAAGTACATATATGCGTTGTACTTATATGCATTGCACATATATGAATTGTACATATGCATTGTACAACCAAACTAAGCAAAAATGTGCGTTTCGACCACTTTTTTAAAATTAATTAATTCAAATTAATTAATTCGAATTAATTAAAAATTAAGCTGAATTTTTTAACTGTCTTTTTAATGATACCGATTTAATAATCTTGTAAATCTTTGCTGAATTTTGGAAATTTTTTTAAATATTATATTTTCTCTGATTTCTACAATAGATTTCGTTAATACCCTAGAATCAAAGTCGTATTGATTGTTTCATCAAGTACCTAATTTCGTTGTTTGCTGAAAGCTAAGGAAGAAGGTTTCAGTTTAATATCTGTGCAGTTTTCAAGACAAATAAAAAAAAAATGATCCTGCCAAATCATGAAATTTAGACGATAGATTAACTGGATATTTATGTTTTTTAATTTCATTATGATTTTAGAAAGGTTCATGTATGCAATAAGAAAATAATTTAAGTTAGACAATTAAAGTAACACGGCTTCAATGCCAGACAATGTGACGGCATCGTGGGTATGAAGTTACATTTAAACGATTTATTTGAAATCAAATATAACCAATATTCCCAGCGAACCACATGATGAGTAATTAAAAAATGAAAATATGAGATCAGAATAGTTATATTTTTCCGAAAACTATATTTTTAATAGCATTGTAATGTTGCTGGATTTGATTCTGTTAACTAGTTAGTTTAGTTATATTAACGTTCCGTTGTAAAACAACACTAGAGCTATTTTTGGGACGGACCTCGTAATATTGAACCGCGGTCAGATGACGAGGACGGCACCTGATCTAACACCCCCTCTCCATTCCACATCAGCGGGGAGACGTTTGGCATGACGGATTTAACGTGCAACAGACCCCCTCCTAACAGAACCAGTTGGTCTCCTAAGGCGACTGATATTATATAAATTTCCTAATTAATTTAACGAATTCGCTAAAAGTTTTACATTGTATTAAATGCATATATCATCAAAGCTTTTGAAATGCCGAATGTTTTAATAGCATGTATTTCTGGTATTCCCCATTGGGTTAAATATCTACATATCTCGATATTTATAGATGATAAATATTGGTACAAGCAATAAAATAAACAAAGAATTGCTGAATTGTATTAAATATATTCTATTTTTATAAATGAACTAATTATTTAAAAAATTATAATCGTGTTCGCAGATCAGACGAACAGTCAAAGAAACCTTCAGCTTAGTCTAAAAAAATCCGGTTGCGCGTCTATCATAATAAGCTCCTCGCGCCGAGCGAGGTTACGGTTAAAGACGAACTATTAAAGCGTGTTTTTTCGCACGCCATTATCACGACTAAACGTTGTATAATGACCCTAAACTTCCACCCTTATAAGCGTCTAAATTACAGGTAATAACAATAATAGAGGCTTTTGAAAACGCCAGCTATTTTCGCAAGCAAGGCGACGGAGGCCTCGGGCGTTGAAAAGGAAACAGAAATTGCTTAAACGTCAATTGGCAACACGCTTGTTAAAAATACATCGAATTACAGAATCCGTTTCATGGATAGAGCATGCCCGCACTAATGATTCCCTGATAAGTCTGAAATGAATGTCATGTCGATACAGGTTAAGAAAAGAAGGTTGAAATTACAATAGAAGTCAAGGCATAACTGTGTGTGGTAAAATTGAAGAACCATTTTCACTTGGAGTTATTAAAGGATTGTTTTGATGAATTAGTTTGGAGGCTTTTACATTTGATAGACGGTGCGTGGTGGGAATAGAAATGGAGGATTAAGTATTAATGAATTAACACTTTATGTATCATAGATAGGTGTAGCTATAAAGATGGACTGTAACGATGATACTTAAGAAATAGATTCCCACAAATTCTATTTTATATGCCAGAGCAAGAAGACGAATTTATTGATATATTAGGAAGATAATTTTGTTAGGTATGTAATAATGCGTATCCACTTATGATAAAAGAATTTTGGCCACATTAGCTTAAGCAGAAACTCAATCAAAGGATCCATGAGCTTTTAAGCCATCGTCCATCATCTTTGAATGCAGCTATAATGATACTACCATCAGCAAATAAATTTGAAATATTTTTTAAATATTTATTTCAACCAAATTGGATTTATTTTTTCAATCGAAATCAATTCCAAAATACAATCTTTGAGGAATGACGAATTTTGCAAATGGCCAGAGAAAGAATTTTGAGACCACATATTTGCAAAATGAATTATCTGTGACATAATTATTGACACAGTTTTTACTGGCAAACAACATATATTTATAAAGAATTTGAGATAGTTATCTAAAAAAAGTAAAATGGCAATACCATACAGTGATATATGAATTTCATGTCTATGCCATTTGCATTAGAAAAAGCTGAATTCATTTTATTTCAAGAACAATTACTATAGATGCTAATTGCTCTTTCGTCTTTTGGAAACATTTTTTTTATAAATGAAGTTTTTAAAATAATAATGGGATTAATTTATCTTGCTGATAAACCATGTCCAAAAAAAAATAAATACATTCTTTGGCAGATATTTCTTTTCAAAATCGAATAATAGTTTTATATAACGTTGCCAAACCTTTTAAAAATAGCAGTTGAAAAAGAATTCACAGATCTACAAGAACACTTACCCATACCTCATTGTATACAATAGAAATCCACGATTCATGAATTTCAGTGAATAAAATTAAATTTTGGGTAATAATGTTTCGAAACTTATTTAGGAAAAAAGTAAAAAAATTCAGCTTAATATTAATTAATAAAAATTCTATTTAAAATTTCCAGACAATCGGTGTGAGATGGGCTTCTTCGCCCTATATATGCTAAATTTGGCAGTTATAGCTCAAACGACCTGACAAGTACAACTTCAACACATACATGCATTCATCTTCATTATTGTTAGAGATAATGATAACAGTGTTTACATCTGCTGCAAATGTACCTATAATGTATAGAAGTATATTAAGGGCTTTTAAGCATATGGATTACTTTTTAAAGATCTTGCCTTGATTCCCTCTTTCATAAAAAAAAAAAAAGATTCTTGGGAAAGCAGAATTTGTTTATGGCTTTCCCAAACGAACAATTTTATCTTAAGAAATTTGGATGGCTCGAAGTTTTCTTCGACGTGAAGGGAAAGATTATTGTTCTGTTCTTGCCGAGTGACATAAAAGATCTTAAAATGGCGTTAAATATACATCTCTTTGAAGAAGATGTGGCAATTGATTGATTTTTTAATAATACGCCAAACCATGACAGAATAAAAATATTTCTAAAACTTTATTATGATTTAATCAAATATTAAGTGTACAACTAATTTTTATAATTAGGTACATATAAAATTTTTTTTTAGATTCTACCTGAAGGGGTACAACTCATTTCTATAATCAAGTACATATACAATTTATTTATTTATTGTTTCTACTCTAGGGTTTGCAATTCATTTTTATAATCAGGTATATGTACAATTTATTCATTGTTTCCACCCTAGCTTTCAATAAATGCGTTTGACACTGCATTAGAGTCAGTGTGTTATTAAAATGCATTAAAAGAAACAATATTGAAACCCCTTCATATGATGCTACTTCACAATAAAATTTAGAGAACATATAACTCAAGTATAATTAAAATTTTCACCTCTAAAAATTGTTCCACTGCCCAAACAGGAAAAAAAAAATTAGAATAGACCTAATTTTCAAAAATGTGTACAAATAATCTAGAAGTTCCTTTTAAAAGCCTAAAAATGGATGCGGAGTAACTTCAGATTATGGTTCTTACCCTAGATGATATAAGATGATCTTCCAAATGAAGTTTTGTTAAAGGAAAGATCTGTCTTGAAACAAAATTTAGAATAATATATGAATGACCTCACTTTTTCAATAAACCAATATTTACTTTCTAAACTCTATTCTTCTTGTCCCCTCCCCACCATCTTATATATTTTTGATCGAAAATTCATTTTGAAAAAGCTTGAGAATAAGTTACGAATGATCTTATTTTACTGTTATTCTAGACAATTCTCTTTAAAGAATTCAATCCAAGCTGTGATTCTTTATCAGTAATATATTTGGTAACAAATTTTTGAATATGATGAGAATTACTTAAATTTTCTGATACACTAGTATGATCCCCAAAATCAATTCATCTTAATTACTATTGCACCTAAATTGGCTCCTACCGGGGTGGGGGAGGGACACCTCCATGAGGATGAGAAGCTACCGGCATGATGGTTGGTTCACGCCACCCATGTGGGTGCAGAAATAGTGGGGTTGGCTACATCCTACCAATGACGGGACATGCTCCTCACGGGAAGGGATGTACCTTGGCCGGTGATGTCCCTTAGGATTCAACCTAATTCAAAGTGTTACTGTCACAGCAGTTCGGTCAGTCATATTAATCCGTGTGCCTTAATAGCGTGTCGGAGTGACCAATTATGATTACACCCAAATTGGCTTATTCATTTTTTTTGTATCTTTAATTATTAAGATATGAATAAGTTTAATTTGCTGGTTATCCAACCTTTTGATTGTTATCTCAAGAATATGAATCATTTCAATTATTGGTTTATTGATACACTAAGCCATTCTCTTTAAAGAATTCAGTCTAA
>JAPMOR010019802.1:163965-179815 GCA_026543865.1 Argiope aurantia
ATTAGTAGTCAGAAGCAGAATTCTGAAAATTGGTTTTATGATGAACGATGGCCATAATGTCGGGAATTCCATCAAGAACATTCGTGAATTTTCGGTTGTTCAAATGCAAAAAGCAATGCAGCATACCAGTGCAGAATTTCATTATTTTTTTAAAGGAGATGGCCACGTGGAAACATTGTGTCATTGTAATTCAATTCCAAAGGACCACTACAACGAACTATAATTATAGTCTCAAAATTTCAAATAAGTCATTGCGTTTCGTTTACACGCTTGAGAAAGTACAAGAGGTCAAGAATTTGGAAGACGGTCAACCTTTTGGCAGATTTTATTTCAAACCTGACATCTATCTACACTTTAGATATTAAACGTGAGCACCAAATTTTGCTCATATTGACCTCTTTGTTTGGTAGTTACAGCGTTATCCTAAATTCAGACAGCTGAAAATTTTTTCTTCTGAATGGATTTCTTTCAGAATTTGGCAGAAATAATGCATTTTTCGGATTCAAGATGGTCTTGTGGGGATGCACAAAATCTCGAAATCAAATATTTTTTGACAGATGCAATATTTTCTTTTTGTCTTCTACGTATAAGAGAAACAGAAATTTTGTTAAGGTTAGAAATGAATGATCATAAGAATAAAATTATATTAAAGATAGTCTGTTTTTAAGTCAATGAGAGAAAATTAAGATAACATTTTTTTAATAATTTTTTGACATAAAAATGTCACGTGATGTCAAAAGTTATTTAAGTAGTGAAATTGTTTTGATTCATTACAGCAATGAAAAGTATTGCTGCGAGTAAAATCTAAGCCAGTTTCTAAAAATACGTATGAATACACAAATTAATGGAATTGTAAACATTCTGCCAAACATTAATATACAATCACATTAATACAAAAAATTATAAATTTAATCCAAATTCGATATAAACAAACACATCTAATAATGAACTTCAAGCTACAATGTTGGATTTCTGAATTTTCGTGCACACATGCACAAATAGACAGACATTTTTTTTCGACGTATTTCGCCTAAACTTGGGTACAAATCTATAATTTTGATGTAAAGTTTCATACCAAAATTTAAATCGTTTAGCTCAACATTTTTTTATACTTATGAACTTTATAACTCAATAATGAAAGAAGTTTGATTATTAGGGGACACTCATATATAACAACTCTTTTTCATATATAACAATTCTTATGATGGTTTTGTAAAAAACATTAAGGGTTTTTTTTCTATTTTTTTTAAAGTTCAGTGAATGTTATTAGATAAAGATTGATAAGTAAAAGTAACGCTTTGTTAAGAATATTTAAAGTGTATCACTGTTTTAAAGTATTCTATGACAGTAATAACGTAAATTGGATTTTAGATGGTCTAATCAATAATTATTCACTTCCAAATCACTTGATAAGTTTTCTAAATATAAAAGAAAATTTCTTATAATTTTTGTTTCTTTTCTAGGTTATTTCTTTGAATGGTTCGAACATTATTATTAAATAATGATTGATGAACAACAGTAACTCGCAGCTAAGAATATCCAAAGTGTGCAATTGTTTTGAACCGTTCTATGGCAGCAATAACATAAATTGGATTTACGTTAGTATAATCAAGAGTCATTCATTTCGAAATTATTTGATCCATTTTATAAATATGGAAGAAAATTTGTTATAATTTTTGTCTCTTTTCTAGGTTATTTCTTTGAATGATTCGGACATTATTATTAAATAATGATTGATGAACAACAGTAACTCGCAGCTAAGAATATCCAAAGTGTGCAATTGTTTTGAACCGTTCTATGGCAACAATAACATAAATTGGGTTGACGTTAGTATAATCAAGAGTCATTCATTTCGAAATTATTTGATGCATTTTATAAATATGGAAGAAAATTTGTAATAATTTTTTTTGTTTTGTAAAAATTGTAAGCTTTTTTTCTTTTTTTAAGTACAGTGAATTTCTTTAAATAACGATTAATGAATAACAGTAACGCTTGGTTAAAAAATATTCAAAATGTACTATTGCTTTGAAATTTTTTAAGATAAAAATAATAAAAAATGGTTTGAAGCTATTGTAAATAATCATTCATTTCTAAATTACTTTATAAATTTTCTGAATATAAAAAAGAACTTTAATTATGTGGGTTTTTTTTTGTTTTCAGAAAAATAATAAAGAATTTCTTCCTTTATTTTTTTATCTATAGTGCCTGTTGCGTAAAAATTTCGTTATTTTGTATGCTTTTTGAATATTGTTATGTTATATATGCTTCGTAATGTCTCAATTTTTTCGTTTATTCCATTTACACATTTTGTTCAATATTTTTATTGTTTTGTATACGAATCATTTTCTTGTATTTCAAAATAATTTTGAAAAATAATTTAGATGAATTATTATTTATAAATTTTATTAGAATTTCTGATTTCTTTTGATCTTTCTGAGATCGAAAAAAAAAAAATAACTATATCATCATTTTTTTTTAAAAAAATTATTTCTGTTTTAAAGAGCTCGCTAATAGGAAACCTGTAAAACTAGCAATCTAGTGTTTACATTACAACTGCAGCTATATTTAAAATTTCGGATAAAACCATTAACGAGAAATGTATGTCAGTTCATTTGTGAACTTGTACTCGAATGAACTGACAGGATGTAGGATTACTAAAAGGCAAGACAAACATATGAAATTTGATACACAGTTTTACCATCAGAGTTGTATACTGAATAAAGTTTGAACCAAATCCGTCTCGGTTGATTATCTGTCAGTAGATCTATTCACCTATTACTTTCTCATATATAAAGTATTGTAATCGTCACAAAATTCAAACTGGAGGTTTTGATGAATCTCCACGTTTCAAATCTTCCTGATTCCGAAAGGCACAATTTTGGAAGTAGGTCTGTCAGTCTGTAAATACGATCTCAAAAACGCTAGGAATTAGAAGGATGAAATTTGGTAACAAGTAGATTTCAACAAAATTTTGTGCGAAATTCATTCAGAATTTTGAGTCAAGGGAATTCTGTCACTACAAATAATAATAATAATAATAATGATCTAGACCAGGGATGGCAAACCAGTGGCACGCGTGCCATTGGTGGCATGCGACGCAATATTTTGGGCACGTCACCGATCAAAACGGTTGCTTTTTAGTTCCAAATGACAAAGATCACTTTGAAGTAATTCGAACAAGCGCGAGTGATCAATCGCGGTGCATGGGGTGCATATTCCCATTCCCTTCAAGTGCAATAAAAGACAGGAATAAACAATCGATGTCTATGATTAAGTATGTTGGCAAAAATTGTCATATGAGCTCGACAAGTTACTTGGCTGCAAATGTCATTGATTGGCATAGTAAGACTTTTCAAGAGGTCTAGTTTTTGAAGGAAGCCTGTTCAGCATGCGTGTCCTCACTTTTTGAGGATTTTGATAATAAAGGTAAGATAATTCAGCGCATTAAACATATTCCTCTATCAAGAAACACAATAAAAGAAAGAATCTTAAAACCGGGCGGAAATGTAACAGATGACATTAACTCCGCTCTTTTTATATCGCTATGTCTTGATGAAAATATTGATGTCACTAAATCTGCAAGTTTAGCTATTTTTGCTCGATATTTTGTTGGAAACGTCATTAAGAAACAATTAATTGCAATAACAATCGTCGTTAACAACTAAAAAGGACACAGATATTTGTAAGGATGCTAAAAAATCGCGTGCTGAGAAAGAAATTGATTTGAAAAGAATTGTTTCAGTAACAACTAAAGGCGCTCGAAATTTGGTGGGCAAAAAAAAAAAAAAAAAAAACTGTTTTCATTAATTTATTTCAAACAGATTTAGGATATTCAATTATGGAATTTCACTGCATTATTCACTAACAAGTCTTGTGTACTAAGAGTGGTTTAATATCTTTTGATAATGTAATGACGTTAGTCACAAAAATTGTCAAACTCATATCGTCGCAGGCTTTAAATAAACGAAAGTTTGAAGCTTTGTTCAACTCGGTGTATAATGGCTTACTAATGTATCACCTAATACACTAATGTTAGCTGGTTGAGCCGCGGGAACAAAGGTTTGTTGATTGCTTGAAAGAAATCAGACTGTTTCTGCAAAATGAAGGGAAAATTGAACAATACCTATAATTTTTGGATATTATGTGGCTTTCAAAATTGATGTTTTTTACAGACATATGACAACATTTCAATGAATTGAATATAAAACTTCAAGACATAGATAAAAAAAATATCACCATGATGGAACTCATTCGCACTTTTGTCGCTAAATTGTGTGTTTTCAGAAACGATATTATTACAAGAAACTACAAACTTGAAAAAAAAAATCAAAAATATTAATTCCCAAACTTAAAAAAAAAATATCAATATTATATATCAAATTTAGATGCTTATGAGAAACCAAACGAAAAAAAAAAGTTATTGAAGAATTTATTTCCGTAACTGATTCTTCAATCAATTATTTTTCAGCGAGATTTTCTCAGTTCAAATAATTATTGGAAGTTTATTATATACCCTGATGTGACTTCATTTCATAAACTGAATTTGTCCCAATTCGATTGGTTGGAAATTGAAGAATTTGAAATGCAATTGATTGATTTCCAGTCTAGTTCAAAAATTTATTGAAACAGGAGAACAGTTGGAGTAGATTGAAACAGAAAGATTAACAAGCAATATACAGTGTTGGCCAAAATTGTGGACACTTTTGGAAATCGCTATGTTTTCTAACTTTGCATACTTATAGAAAATGTTATATTTCCCAAAATACAAACTTTTGCATATCATTTTAAAGAGAATTTAATGCTGATTTCAATACCAAAAGCAAAATTCAAATATTTTCAATGCAAAAAAGTTATTCTTGCTTTAATCTGAATAACAAACACAGTGATGAAGTGGATTGTAATTTCTAATTTTCCTGAATAATCACTGTTCTTGTTCTGGGAACCAATCAAATGTTACTAACTCCTAGCAGAAGCTGACATCATGTTTAAAGTTTGAATAAGTCATTATTGTGCTTTTCTCTGTAGAAGGAAAACTGTTTTTTATGTAATTAAATTGCAAGTTAGAAGTTTCGCTAAACTTTTTAATATACAGTTGGAATTTTTGATTTTAATATTTAGTCAAGAAGCAATGACAGAAAATAAAAGAATATACTGGGCACTTAGAAAGAGAAATAAGATTAGTGTGTTACATGAACATGGTCTTTCCAAAGCTGAAATTGCAAGACAGGTGGCTGGTTCAGTGACTACACCTGGAGTCCGAAAAGTTTGTTTACTATATCAGGAGACAAATTCAATAAAAAACAAAGGGGAAATGGCTGAAAAAGCTGTACCATATCTGTTAATGACAGAAAAATAAAAAGACTATTTCTCCAAGATAGAAGAAAGTCATCAACGACCATTAGAAGTCAAATGAAAGATGCTGGTGTTTCTGTCAGTTCCGGAACAATCAGGAGAAGATTACTAGATATTGGAAAAAGAGACAGAATTCCTCGAAAAAACCTTACCTCAATTTAAAAAAGACTATAGTGGACAAAGGAATACATCAATTAGACAAATGATCAGCGATCACAAGTTATATGGAGTGAGGAAACAAAGATATAGTTATTCGGTAGTAATGGCGAAAATAGGTAAGACGTAGAATAGGCGAAGAACTACATCCTGACTACTTTCAGCCAACTATAAAGAACTCAGTTAGTGTTATGATTTGGTCATGCATGTCAGCAGACGGTATTGGTCTCCTTCATGTTATCGATCGCACATTAAATGCAAGAAAATACATTGACACTATTCTAGAGCCAAAACTTACACATTCCATCAGTAATCTCTTCCCCAACAACGCATCATTTATTTTTCAGCAGGATTCAGTTCCTTGCCACACAGCAAAAATATCGAAAGTGTGCTTTAGTACAAAGAGCATTGAATTGTTATCATGGCCAGGAAATAGTCCTGACCTCAAAATTATTGAGAAACTTATGGCACTGTCTGAAAACTCTTGTACATATGAAGCGTTTATCAAATAAAAGAGAATTAATTGAGGCTATAATTGTTTCCTAGAATCATCAATAACGAAAGAAGATCTTAAAACTCTCGTCAGCTCAATAAAACATCAGTGTGTAGCTGTAATAAAAAATAAAGGCTGTCCTACTAAGTACTGATAACTCACTGCAGTCATCAGTATCTAATGTATCTCGATAATTATTGCTACTGAACTTTTTTGTATTATAAATATTCGAATTTTGCTTTTTGTATTGAAATTAGCATTAAATTCTCTTGAAAATTATATGTAAGAGTGGGCATTTTGTGAAACGTTACATTTTCTATAAGCATACAGAGTTAAAAAACATAAAAATTTTCAAAAGTGTCCACAATTTTGGCCACCACTGTAAGTAAAAATGACAGTAACGAAATTTTGTAAATATGGAATTCGATTCAAGACACATTTAACTGTTTGGAGAAACTGCTCATGCTATTTTAACCATATCTTCATCTACTCATGCCTGTGAGCCATTATTTTCAGAGATGAATTAGACTCTCTTAGAAACCTTTTGGCAGATGCATTCTGCCTAAAGTAACATCTTGCAATCCTAATATAAGTTATTTGTCATCTAATCTGCAACAAAAGAAGTCACACTAATTTACATTAATTTGAATCACACGTATAACTAAAACACTTACTACTATACAGAGCAAAATGTTTGAGTTGTTAGCATTTAATTTTATTATTTTCTCAACAATCAGAAGTCAAAAATATTTCACGGTACGTCTATACCTCAATGAACATTTCTTTAAAAAATGTCATGTTGATCTATAAAGGTTCACCGCCCCTGATCTAGATACATAAAATTTGGCACATAGGTTCCGCATCTTAAATATAGATTCTTGTCAATTATCAATTAAACTCCTTATTAGTCCTTATTCTAATTAGGGAGAAAGAGGTAGAAAATGTATTGGAGGATATGTGAGAAATTTGCGCGAAAACTACTCTTTCTGGTTTCTATACGACAGCGCACAAAAATGAAACAGATAAATGAAATGTGCCATGAATTCATGACATCAAAATTGTAGATATGTAATAAATTTTGGACCAAGTAAGTTGAGTTATTTGGAGATTATTTGGCAATTAACCTCTGCATGCTGTAATAGTATCCAAAAAATAGAAATTGTGTTTAGATACGTTTTTCACCATCGGTTGAAATAAAAATTTGACACAAAACTGCACTTGTAGTCATAAAATCCCATACCTAATTCGATATATTAATGTCACTGAGTTTTTGAATTATTGAATCTGCATGTTTCTGAAAGTAGGACCTACAAACAGTCAACTGTACTTGGATTTAGCTGAAAATTTGACAGACGTCTAGACTATAGATATTAAATCTGACTGCCGAATTTTGTCTATCCAGTTTTCTTCGTTTTCGCAATTATTGTGTTGATTTGTATTCGTACAGACGAGCAGACGGACTTCCTCTGAACAGATTTTGCTCAAAATTTGATAGAAATCTGCAAATTTGGCATAAAGACTGAATACCAAATTTTAATCGTCTAGCTCAAAATGTTTTTGAGTTATCTTTGTCACAGATAGAAAGACAGACATTTTTCAGAAATGTATTTTTCTAATTCAGGAAGATCTAAAACGTGGAGATTTGTCCAAATCCCATTTTCGAAGTTTTTAACGTTACTATACTTTCTCTATATTACGTATACAATGAAGTAAAAATTGATTTGTCTAAAGATTCTTGATATATGCTTACTCTAGAAATGAAGCGAAGAAAACTTTTTTTAAGTGGAATCTTTAAAAAGAAGTTACATCTCAGCGATCGTCCTTGTTGTTTAACCGCAACTTAAAAATGAGGGCCGCGGTGGCCTGGTGGTAAGGTCTCGGCTTCTGAGCCGTAGGGTTTCAGGTTCCAGACCCGATTCCAACGAAGAACCGTCGTTTAAGTGGGGTTGTTGCACGTTAAATCCATCATGCCAAACGTCCCCCCGCTGGTGTGGTGTGGAGAGAGGGGTGCCAGCTCAGGTGTCGTCCTCATCATCTGACCATGATCCAAAATTACGAGGTCCGTCCCAAAATAGTCCTAGTGTTGCTTTACAACGGGCCGTTAATATAATTAAACTAAACTAACCGCAGCTTAAAATTTTCAAGTCTATCGCAAGACGATTTTAGAATTAAATGGTAGTGTTTTTATAACTAAATTAAACTCAAAGGTAGAGCAAACTTTCAAAATTTTTTTAAACATTACAATAAAACCAGCGGAAATGGTTTTCCTAAAACTTTCTCGCGTACTCTCCATTAACGTTTTTATCTCTCTTCTCCTGCATAAAAGTGTGGACCAAGTGTAAAGCCGCAGATGCTTAACATGGTATTGGTGAATATTTGAATCTAACATTTTTACTGATTATATCTCGCAAATATGTATTTTAGAAGTCTTTTTTCAGCTGATTAAAACCAAAATTTGACATAAAATTACAACTACAGTCACGATGTAACTTTCTAACTTTCACTTATTTCATTCATTTTGAGTTTTTGCGTTCACATGCATAGGAACGTAAAAACGGTTTATTCTCTGACAACGTTCCATATGGTTCAAAATTTTAGAGGAATCTACATCCTAGATGCTTTTAATTTGAGTACCAATTTTCATTTGTTTAGCTTTTCACGTTTTGTAGTAATCGAATTCGTACTGATCGTATACAGATTTACTTCAAATATATTTCCAGCAAAATTTAATAGAAATTTACAAATTTATTCTAAAGTGCATACACCAATTTTCATTCATCGAGCTGAAAGCGTTTTCCAGACAGAGTTGTCATGTTCACGGACAGACAGACATAAAGCCAAAATAATGATGTTTGAAAAAATGTTTGTTTGAGGGAGGTTTGAAATATTCTCATCAAAATCTCCAAGAATTCGAATTTGTTGACGATTACAATTTTTCCTCAATACTTCATGTATAAGAAAGTGAAAATATTAAAACAAGCAAAGTAATGAATTTATATTCTAAAATAGGAAAAATAAGTTATCGGAAAATAAGTTTCAAATGCGAAATTTGTATTTTTTCATATCTTTGTAAAAATCATTAAACACTCTAAAGCAGTTTTGTAAGCATGCATTTTAATTTTATTTTGTATTGAAATTTTATTAATTAATTACAAACGTACATAATATATATAAACACACTTAAAACATACGTACAAATGTACATAAAATAGATTGTGCTATGTTTTCTCATATAACCAATGCTTTTCTGATTTAAATTTTTTTTAAATTCAATTAGCTAAAATGTTTTCTTTTGTTGTGTGACTATTTTAAGCCAAATTTTTGCGCAGTAGCTTCTGAGCACCCGAGGGCAGAAGTCTGACTTCTAACTCAAATGAAGAGTTTTTAGCACACACACATTCGCTTGCACAACACCTATTTACAGGAGGGCTCATTCACGCACCTCACAGAGAGAACGCAAGTAAGAGAACAACATGCCCGAAATAGGACTCAAACCCGAACGCCTAGATCACGGAGAAGGCGGGCTACCCTTAGGCCAGGATGCCGGAAGCTCAACTCTTTTATAATGATTAACTTGAAAAATGTCACATATTATGATAAATAAAAAAACTAAAGCAAAACTTACCGTTTGAAAATTAATAAACTTAATTCCTTCTTTTTGTAAATACTTATTATAAAAGAGCTTTTTTAAATCAAAAGTCAACTCATTTTTTATTCATCTATCTTTACTGAAAATTATTTACAGATAAAAAGTCTATTTATATGCAAGTGTTGATATATTATTCTGTCAAAAGTTAAATTGATTAGTTTCGTAAAACAAAGCGTTGGAAAAATTGGCGAACCGTGGAGATTATTATACGTCATAAGTTAACAAAGTGAGAACAATTGCCCGAGAAAATCGGCACTGATAACAAATATTCCTTTTAAATTGAAAAAGAATATAGTAAATATATGCAATGACATTTAATTTTCTTTTCAACCCAAGCAATCGATTTCCTTTCTGACAAGTTCATTAACCAACTTAAAATAATCTGTAATGCACCAGCAAAAAGTATGTCAACAGTAATTTGTTAATAAGGTAAAAAGATGTGAATGTTTTTTATGTTAAAGGAAAGGATTTACAGGAAAGTTCCACTATACCATTAACACTTCCACTTTTTTTAATTTTCTTAATACAGTACAAAGCTATTACTAAAATGTATGTAACATTTTTCAGCTCGGTAGTTGGTCATTCTTCCGGAAAAAAATCTTTCCTAAAAATCTTTTGGCAAAATTACGTATATTTTTTTGACTGATTTCCTTTAAAAACGTTCTTTAAAACAACAGCAAAAAACCCTTGGTATCTTAATATATAATTTATAAAATCCAGGCATATAATAATTTTTATTTATCGTATTAAAATTAATGATTTTTACATACTTTTAATCGTTAATAAGACATTTTTATTTAACTTGACATGTTTGATAATTTTGCAATCAAATTTTCACTCGTTTCTTTAAATGTTATTTTTTTTATACCTTTGTGTGTTCTAAATAGAAATTTTCTATTTCAAAATTTTCAGAGCTTAATTTTAAGTAAATCATTTATTAAATTGAATTTTGATTTCTTATCAGTAACTCCTTCTAGTAACGAATTTGAAAAAAATAATGCCAAGATTCCATAATATTTATAATAATATAAATATTAAAATATTAAAAAAATTAAGTAAAATAACTTAAATATTAAATTATATTTTAACTCAGGTAGGGAGATTCTTTTCTAAAAAAATATTAACTTAAAGGCCACGGTTATGCTAAAGTTAGGGATTTAACAAAAGAGTCACTGAATATATGGACCAAATGTTCTTTACATCTTGTGAGAGTGAAGCGTCTACCCATAATATGAACTGGATATTTGGAAAAGGGGTACACCTGTTGTGATGCCGTTCTCTTCCTCTGATTATGGTTCAAAAGTCTCTGTTCATGAGAAACTGCAAGGATTCGGTTAGGAACTTTTGAAGTACCTATCCACCAGATAACACTAATGGAAAATTTTGACTTTGACGATGACCTCATATGGGACGATTAGGATTCTATGAGACTAAAATTTTCCGATAGATACAGGGCTGGGGTCAAATGCTTTAATATGAACGACACTTTTGTCGAAAAATAATAAATTGAATATATTTTCATTTCAATTTTATACTGACATTTATTGCAATTTTTTATAATCGTGTTCAATATATGAGTGTTACTTATTGATATTCCTCTTATAAGTCGAACCTTCATTATGTGATTATTATTTCATTTACAATTTATTTCTAAAGAATGCAATAAAAAGCTTTTATTCACCTTTTTTAAGTCTGCTTTCATCAATGAAATTCAATAATTACAAACGACTTAATTTTGCACCAATCCAATTAAAACACAAAAACTGGTTGTATTGACTTTCATGTAATCTTTATTTTGGAATGTAGAATTACGTCTTTGAGGAATGTTACCTCATTTATATGAAATACTTGCATTCTTTGGTGCTTAAAATTTTTATTATTCATCTAGTTCGTAGGCAGTTTTGTTGCGATAAATTCAGATTAAATTTTTAATTGTAATTTGCTCTTAACTACTTCATCAGAGAAGTATTTTTAGAATCAACATTTTCAGGGATATGTAACTCGTATTAATTTAGAATGCTTAAGAAGTTATGTCCCCCCAGCAGTGAGCCTTCCTAATTTACTGTAATTTCCTCTAACATTTAAACTTAAATTTTAAACGATAAGAGATTGGATTTCAGCTATCCTAAGACATACTTGCTGAATTTAATGATGTAAGGATATTATTACATATATGTTCATAAGGCATATCAAGAAACAATGAAGAATCTTTCGGTATGAATGACTTGCATGTTCTATAGAATATATTTCTAGATTTCCATAAACTTTATAGAATTATTGACTAAAAAATTCCTGTTTCAATAAAAGATTCAGGATATTATTGTTAGATAGGAAAAAAAATAGTCAAAAGAGCGATAACATTTTTTTATATATTTCAGTTATATTATAGGAGAAAATTATTGTTAATCAATGGAGGAATTTTCAACATTACTTACTGTAACTATTACTTTTGTTAATAACATTTATGTTAATAAAACTTTATAAAATTTTTTATAAAATTTTTTATTGATTATTTTATTTTATATGTCGAAACAAAAATCCAGTACGATTTTTAAAAAAATTATAATGGGAAAAATCTTAAAAGATATGAAAATTAGTTCATAACAAATAATACCTATTTAGTTCAAAACAATATCCAGATAGTTTGAATTTCCTGCATAATTCGTAAATTCTTAATTTTTTATCATTTATTTTTAGCACTGCTGGCATTTTATAATTTCGTAACGATTTTTAATTGCACTTTAGTCCACTTAACTCATTCAAATAATATATTATATGCTAAAACAATAATGGAGCCATTTCCGATGTTTTGCTGAATCGAAATCGATAAATTTCGATTTATATTATTTTTCGAATTTCATTTATTTTGTATAGCTACCTTTTTCTGCTTTAAATTCTGACTGAAATTAAGTCTTAACATCAGTAAACATGCCTTAAAAAACTTTACTATAAAAGACGCAGTCTTAAAGATTCATTTTCAACTAATTAATACTAGATTTATGGAGTGAATCAATTTGACTCTTTTGAGATTTTATTGGTCTATATTAAAAACTTAATTAAAAAAACACATTATGGATTTTCATTGCAAAATAAAATATTTACAAAATCCCTCCGCCTTTCTGATATTTCTTATTTTCGAAAATGGTATTTTCCTACTTTTATTGTTCTGAATAAAGTTCATTCATTAAATGAGTTTATTGTTGATTGTTTTAAACACTTGAAATTTTGTCTTTTTCTAATGAACTTTCTTATAAAATATTTAAAGCAACCTACGTTTTATCTTCTATGTTTAACCTTGTAATTTTTTTATAAATAGAAAACAAAATTTATCATTTTGATTACGTAACTGAATGTTGTCTAAAATGTAAAACAAAATTTTTGTTAAATACAATGCCTGCGTAAATATATATCAGAAACAAGGATTATATGTAAAAAATTGTTTTCTCTAATTTTCTTCGTAATAAATTATTTATTTAAATTATATTAAGGTAGGTGACCACAATGAAAACTCGAGTTGTAGCGACACTGTGATTGTTTTGTTTAATATTTATAATCTTTGAAAAGTTTTCTTTATAAAACTGTTTGAATTTTGTTCCATTCCAAGTCCATTTTTGGGACGTTATACTGATTTTTATTTTATTGCATTTATGTGCATTTTATGCTAAATGTCATTTGTTTCCTTAAATTGAAATCTTTGACAGAATTACAGTACGAAAAACGGCATGTATCTATTCATTTAAAAACATTCTATAATCGTTTTAATGATTCACAATGCAAAAAAAAAAAAAATGAAATATTTTTGTTATTTTCAGTTGAACCCCAAAATTTAAAGAGTTAATAGAAATACAGTTTATTTCTTAGCTCAAGAAGTAGATAATATGTTTCTTAATCTAACAGCAAAATTTTAAGAAAATCCATTTAGTAAACCTCTAAATTAAAAGATTTTTGTTTTTTACCACATTTTAGCCAGAAAAAGTTATTTTATCCAATTCTTTTTTTAAATCTGTCATTTAACTCGAATATTTTGGTATCACGGATGTTTCTCAATTATAAAATCTTACAAATATCAGAAATAATCCATATGCTTTGCTTATAATTCAACTATGCAAAAGAAAAGCTTCACCCAACAAATAGTTTGATAATTGGACTATTTATATTTCATTGCATCTGCCCTAGCTAGTTTTAAGGTTAAAAAAAAGACATTTCAGTTTTTCCTACAAAACAAAACACATAAAAAATTAGGAATCGGAATCCGACGTGTAAGATAGGAATTCATTGTCCTTTCTTCTTTTTAACAACTTATTTATCAGGTGGAAGACTTTCCCTTAATTAATATTTCAAATTAATTTCTGCTTTATTTTTTGCGAGATTCGATGGATTATTAATCTGACCTATAAAACTTTTATAATTTCATTAGCGACACATGCAATAATCGTTTGCACTTGGAATGTTTCCATACAGAGTTTTCTAATCCAGGATCAAAATCTGACTTCTAAATTGATAGAAATAGGCATATATGTTCAAATAGCAAATATTCTAAATGACCTATAGAATTATGTTTTATGTTCATTGCATGAATAAATATATTTTTAAAAAATTATAATTTCTAATAATTTTTGTACGAATCTCATGTTTATTGATTGGTAAATCTTCCTTCTTATCTAAATTCGTCTGTGACAATCATATTGTAATCTTCACAACCACAACAATTTTTTGTTTAAATTACTATTGCACTAAGAATTATTTACAAAATAGAACTAATTCTAAATTATGTTTTAGGTTCATTGAATCAATAAATATATTGTTAACAAATTATAATTTCTAAAAAATTTTGTACGAATCCCCTGTTTGTTGATTGGTAAATCTTTTTTTCTAATCTAAAATCTCTGAAACAGTCATATTAAACGCTTCAAAACCACATCATTTTATTTTTGTTTAAATTACTATTGCACTAAGAATTATTTACAAAATAGAACTAATTCTAAATTATGTATTATGTTCATTGAATCAATAAATATATTGTTAAAAAATTATAATTTCTAAAACTTTTTGTAGAATCCCGTGTTCGTTGATTGGTAAATCTTTTTTTTCTTATCTAAAATCTCTGAAACAGTCATATTCAACGCTTAAAAACCACATCATTTTATTTTTGTTTAAATTATTATTGCACTAACAATTATTTACAAAATAGAACTAATTCTAAATTATGTTTTATGTTCATTGAATCAATAAATATATTGTTAAAAAATTATAATTTCTAAAACTTTTTGTACGAATCCCGTGTTTGGTAAATCTTCCTTCTTTTCTAAATTCGTCTGTGATAGTCATATTCAACGCTTCAAAACCACATCATTTTTTTGTTCAAATTACTATTGCACTAATAATTATTTACAAAATAGAACTAATTCTAAATCATGTTTTATGTTCATTGAATCAATAAATAAATTGTTAAAAAATTATAATTTCTAAAAGTTTTTGTACGAATCCCCTGTTTGTTGAATGGTAAATCTTCCTTCTTATCTAAATTCTCTGAAACAGTCATATTTAACGCTTCAAAACCACATCGTTTTATTTTTTTGTTTAAATTACTATTGCACTAAGAATTATTTACAAAATAGGACTAATAGTACTTAAAGACTTTAAAAAAAGTCAGATATCACAATTTTTTTAGAAATACGTTCATATAATTAAACAAAATAATATTCTTAAGTCATATACTTCCAAATGGAAATACTATCTTATTTCTAATATTTTGGATATTATCTACCGAGTCATTATTAAAGTATACATCTTATATAATAAATTATTTCTATCAATATTAAAATAATTAAGATTAAAAAAAGAAGGCATCGATAATTCAATCAAATGCTGTTAATAGCATGTTTTTTCATTATTCATTCAATTCAGTGCTTCGTTTTGGAAATGAACTTTTGTCGAAAATTATTTATTTACTATAAAATAAGAAAAAACAATAACAAACATTAAAATAAACAATGCTATTGTGTATTTTAATTAACTCAGCGTCTTTATACTATTTTTTCATAAATATATGTTAAATCTAACATCTTAAAAATGTCGATGCCTATTTTGTGCTTGAAAGATTTTACTTTCGTAACTGACTGAAAAAATTAATCAGTATGATTTATATTAATCCAGACATTTATGAAATAAACAAAATATACCAGAGTATGAAGAATTTC